>JAVLUX010000035.1:1797500-1812500 GCA_032164185.1 Moxostoma hubbsi
TAAACCATTCTTATATTTATTGTTGCATTTAATGCAACACTAGCAGGACAAATTTCTGTTTAAATTATTTATAAAACCATTCTATGTAAATTGTTGCATTGAATGCGACACTAGCAGGACACATTTCCCAGTCGATTGTTTACTAAACCATTCTTATTTTTATTGTTGCATTTAATGCGACACTAGCATGACGTATTTCAATTTAAATCATTTATAAAACCACTTTATGTAAATTGTTGCATTGAATGCGACACTAGCAGGACACATTTCTGTGTTGATTGTTTACTAAACCATTCTTATTTTTATTGTTGCATTTAATGCGACACTAGCAGGACATATTTCTGTGTTGATTGTTTACTAAACCATTCTTATTTTTATTGTTGCATTTAATGCGACACTAGCAGGACACATTTCCGTGTCGATTGTTTACTAAACCATTCTTATTTTTATTGTCGCATTTAATGTGACACTAGCAGGACATATTTCTATTTAAATCATTCATAAAACCATTCTTAAGTAAATTGTTGCATTGATTGCGACACTAGCAGTACACATTTCCATGTCGATTGTTTAGTAAACCATTCTTATTTTTATTGTTGCATTGAATGCGACACTAGCAGGACAAGTTTCTGTTTAAATTAATTTTAAAACCATTCAATGCAAAGTGTTTCATTGAATGCGACACTAGCAGGACACATTTCCGTGTCGATTGTTTACTAAACCATTCTTATTTTTATTGTCGCATTTAATGTGACACTAGCAGGACATATTTCTATTTAAATTATTTATAAAACCATTCTATGTAAAGTGTTGCATTGAATGCGACACTAGCATGACATATTTCTATTTAAATCATTCAGAAAACCATTCTTAAGTAAATTGTTGCATTGATTGTGACACTAGCAGGACATATTTCCGTGTCGATTGTTTAGTAAACCATTCTTATTTTTATTGTTGCATTGAATGCGACACTAGCAGGACATATTTCTGTTTAAATTATTTATAAAACCATTCTATGTAAATTGTTGCATTGAATGTGACACTAGCAGGACACATTTCCATGTCGATTGTTTACTAAACCATTCTTATTTTTATTGTTGCATTTAATGCGACACTAGCAGGACAAATTTCTGTTTAAATTATTTATAAAACCATTCTATGTAAATTGTTGCATTGAATGTGACACTAGCAGGACACATTTCCATGTCGATTGTTTACTAAACCATTCTTATTTTTATTGTTGCATTTAATGCGACACTAGCAGGACATATTTCTATTTAAATCATTTATAAAACCATTCTATGTAAAGTGTTGCATTGAATGCGACACTAGCAGGACACATTTCCATGTCGATTGTTTACTAAACCATTCATATATTTATTGTTGCAATTAATGCGACACTAGCAGGACAAATTTCTATTTAAATCATTTATAAAAGCATTCTATGTAAAGTGTTGCATTGAATGTGACACTAGCAGGACACATGTCTGTGTAGACTGTTTACAAAACCATTCTTATGTTTATTATCGCATTGAATGCAACACTAGCAGGACAAATTTCTATTTAAATCATTCATAAAACCAATCTTACGTAAATTGTCGCATTTAATGCAACTCTAGCAGAACAAATTTCGATGTAAATCATTCAATTAAACATTCTTGTGTAAATTGATGCATTTTTATTGTCGCATTTAATGCGACACTAGCAGGACACATTTCTATTTAAATCATTCATAAAACCAATCTTACATAAATTGTTGCATTGATTGCGACCTTAGCAGGACACATTTCCGTGTCGATTGTTTACAAAACCATTCTTATGTTTATTGTCGCATTTAATGTGATACTAGCAGGACACATTTCTATTCAAATCATTCATAAATCCAATCTTACGTAAATTGTTGCATTGAATGCGACCTTAGCAGGACACATTTCCGTGTCAATTGTTTACAAGACCATTCTTATATTCATTGTCGCATTTAATTTGATACTAGCAGGACAAATTTCTATTTCAATCATTTATAAAACCATTCTATGTAAATTGTTGCATTGAATGTGACACTAGCAGGACACATTTCTGTGTTGATTGTTTACAAAACCATTCTTATATTTATTGTCGCATTTAATGCGACACTAGCAGGACAAATTTCTATTTAAATCATTCATAAAACCAATCTTACGTAAATTGTCGCATTTAATGCGACACTAGCAGGACAAATTTCGATGTAAATCATTCAATTAACCATTCTTGTATAAATTGTTGCATTTTTATTGTCGCATTGAATGCGACACTAGCATGACATATTTCTATTTAAATCATTCATAAAACCATTCTTAAGTAAATTGTTGCATTGATTGCGACACTAGCAGGACACATTTCCGTGTCGATTGTTTAGTAAACCATTCTTATTTTCATTGTTGCATTGAATGCAACACTAGCAGGACAAATTTCTGTTTAAATTAATTTTAAAACCATTCAATGTAAAGTGTTGCATTGAATGCGACACTAGCAGGACATATTTCTGTTTAAATTATTTATAAAACCATTCTATGTAAATTGTTGCATTGAATGTGACACTAGCAGGACACATTTCTGTGTTGATTGTTTACAAAACCATTCTTATATTTATTGTCGCATTTAATGCAACACTAGCAGGACATATTTCTATTTAAATCATTTATAAAACCATTCAATGTAAAGTGTTGCATTGAATGCGACACTAGCAGGACACATGTCTGTGTAGATTGTTTACAAAACCATTCATATATTTCTTGTCGCATTTAATGCGACACTAGCAGGACAAATTTCTATTTAAATCATTCATAAAACCAATCTTACGTAAATTGTCGCATTTAATGCGACACTAGCAGGACAAATTTCGATGTAAATCATTCAATTAACCATTCTTGTATAAATTGTTGCATTTTTATTGTCGCATTTAATGCGACACTAGCAGGACATATTTCCATTCAAATAATTCATAAAACCAATCTTACGTAAATTGTTGCATTTAATGCGACACTAGCAGGACAAATTTCTATTTAAATCATTCCATAAAACCAATCTTACGTAAATTGACAAATTTCTATGTACATTGTTTTTAAACCCATTCTTGTGGAACTTTTTTGTATTGCATGCACCACTAGCGGAACTCTGTAAATCATTCCCAAAACCATTCTTACTTAAATTGTTGCATTGCATGCGACAGTAGCCAGGCAAATTTCTCCTTAAATTGCTCATAAAACCATTCTTACGTAAAAAAAAATATAATAATTGCACGCATCACTAGAGGAACAAATTTCTGTGTACATTGTTCATAAACCCATTGTTGCATAATGTTTTGTATTGCATGCATCACTACCAGATTTATGTGTTAGTCATTATTGTGTAAATTGTCACACTGAATGTGACCGCAGCAGAATGCATCTCCTGCTTTGTGAATAAGGCCCATTTTTCAGAACGGTTCGTCCTCATTGTTTTAGATTTCTTGATGGATCTGTTGTTTATTATTATAAATATTACTGTAAAGGTCATCATTGCCGTCTTTAATAATATTAATGTTGTCACAGTTTCATAAAAGCAGTAAACCGTTCTGGGTTAAATTCATGTTGTGAAATTTTGCTTTATCAAATCATTTGATGCTCCAGTTACAAAACAATGAGTGTCAAAACATTCTGCGCCCAGCTGACAAAAACAGAGGAAAAGGGTCCAAATGACCCCCGAGTCCTCATTGTGCAGTTAATCATGTATTATGCAGAGTTGTGAGATTTGAGGCTTTATATCTTTATATTTTCTCATGCCCCTGGTGTGTGTTTGTTTGAGTGTGTGTTTGTTTGTGTGTGTGTGTGTTTGTTTGTGTGTGTGTTTGTTTGTGTTTGTGTGTGTGTGTTTGTTTGTGTGAGTGTGTGTTTGTGTGTGTGTTTGTTTGTCTGTGTGTGTTTGTTTGTTTGTTTGAGTGTGTGTGTGTGTTTGTTTGAGTGTGTGTGTTTGTTTGAGTGTGTGTTTGTGTTTGTTTGTGTGTGTGTGTGTGTGTGTATTTGTTTGAGTGTGTGTGTGTGTGTGTGTGTGTTTGTGTTTGTTTGAGTGTTTGTTTGTGTTTGTTTGAGTGTGTGTGTTTGTTTGTTTGAGTTTGTGTTTGTTTGTTTGAGTGTGTGTGTGTGTTTGTGAGTGTGTTTGTTTGATTGTTTGTGTGTGTGTGTGTGTGTGTGTGTGTGTTTGAGTGTGTGTGTGTGTGTTTGTTTGAGTGTGTTTGTGTGTATGTGTTTGTGTTTCTTTGTTTGTGTTTGTTTGAGTGTGTGTGTGTGTGTGTGTGTTTGTTTGTTTGTGTGTGTGTGTTTGTTTGTGTTTGTTTGAGTGTGTGTGTGTGTGTTTGTTTGTGAGTGTGTTGGTGTGTTTGTGTGTGTGTTTGTTTGTGTGTGTGTTTGTGTTTGTTTGAGTGTGTGTTTGTGTGCGTGTGTGTTTGTGTGCGTGTTTGTGTGTTTGTGTGTGTGTGTGTTTTTGTTTGTGTGTGTGTGTGTTTGTGTTTGTTTGAGTGTGTGTGTTTGTGTTTGTTTGAGTGTGTGTGTGTGTTTGTTTGTGTGTGTGTGTGTGTGTGTGTGTGAGAGAGTGTGTGTGTTTGTGTGTGTTTGTTTGAGTGTGTGTGTGTGTGTTTGTTTGAGTGTGTGTGTGTGCGTGCGTGCGTGCGTGTGTGCGTGCGCGTGTGTGTGTGTGCGTGTGTATGTTTGTTTGTGTTTGTTTGAGTGTGTGTGTGTTTGTTTGAGTGTGTGTGTGTGTGTGTATATTTGTTTGTGTTTGTTTGAGTGTGTGTGTGTGTGTGTGTATATAGTGTGTGTTTGTGTGAGTGTGTGTGTGTATATAGTGTGTGTTTGTGTGTGTGTGCAGGTGTGTGTGTATATAGTGTGTGTGTGTATATATAGTGTGTGTGTGTGTGTGTGTGTGTGTATGTATATATAGTGTTTGTGTGAGTGTGTGTGTGTGTGTGTGTGTATATAGTGTGTGTGTGCAGGTGTGTGTGTGTGTGTATATAGTGTGTGTGTGTGTATATAATGTGTGTGTGTGTGAGTGTGCGTGTGTGTGTGTGTGTATATAGTGTGTGTGTGCAGGTGTGTGTGTGTGTGTGTATATAGTGTGTGTGTGTGTGTGTGTATAGTGTGTGAGTGTGCGTGTGCGTGCGCGTGTGTGTGTCTGTGAGTGTGTGTGTGGAAGGGAATCCTCGGAAACGCCAGTGTGCTGAATGGTTTGTGACAGCTGGCGTGTCGCCTGTGGATTGAACGCATCACTGCTTTGCTTGGAATATTTATAATGGATGTTCAAACATATGCTCAGATCTCTCACCGACGGTCAGTCGTTTAGTCTGGCCTCTCTCCACTCGCCCGATGATTCATCTGTCTCACCTTCAGCTCCCACGAAGTGTTCAGATGGTAACGGTCACGGCAACTGTAAAGAGAACGTGTTTATGTAACGCTAATATACATAATGACAGTTCATGAACTTTGTGAAGGAAATACAGACATCCTTGATTACATTTATTAAAGCAATAAATCATGAGGCCAAATTCAATATGTTGATTTTAGGTTTGTTGTAATGGCGCAGTTTAGTGAAGGATGAGGAGATATGTGTGTGTGTGTGTGTTTGTTTGAATGTGAGTGTGTGTGTGTGTGTGTGTCTGTGTGTGTCTGTCTGTGTGTGTGTGTGTCTGTCTGTCTGTGCGTGTGTGTCTGTGCGTGTGTGTGTAGTGTGTGTGTAGTGTGTGTATAGTGTGTGTGTGTGTCTGTCTGTCTGTCTGTGTGTGTGTGTGTGTGTCTGTGTCTGTCTGTGCGTGTGTGTCTGTGCGTGTGTGTCTGTGCGTGTGTGTCTGCGCGTGCGTGCGCGTGCGTGCGTGTGCGTGTGTGTCTGTGTCTCTGTGTGTGTGTGTGTGTGTGTTGGTGGGGTGCTCTAATTATGTCTCTACTGTCCTGTTTTGGAGACTAATACACACACACTCACACACACACACACACACACACACACACACACACACACACTGTATTGAAGTGTATTCACGCCTCCTGCACAGGTCAGATATCTATATTGGACTCAGACTGATCTAGATTCAGTGATGTTCATAGAGAAAGATCTCGTCACTGGATTTGAAGAAGTTTGCAAGGTTCATGTTATTGAATCTTTGGAAGAATTTCAAGAGTTCTTTTTAAGGACAATATTAGTGAGTGAGAGAGTGAGAGAGTGAGTGAGAGAGAGAGAGAGAGAGAGAGAGAGAGAATAATCTCATCCCATTGTAGAGATGAGATTCTCAATCCTCTTTGAACAGCGTGAGCGGCTTCTCCATTCCACATGTTCATAGTGTTTCCTGGGATATGTGCCTTTGTTTTCAAACCCTCCTCATGAAATTCCTCTTATTTGAGTCTCTTACGGTTTCGTTAGCACCCGAAATAGTTCACAGATGTCATCATTTACTCAGCCTCGTGTTGTTCCAAAGCTGTGTGATTTTCTTTGTTCTGTGGGAGTCAAAAGGAGACATTTAGCAGAATGTTCACGCTGCTGTTTGCCATAAAATAAGACGTGTTGCGGCAGGTTTGATGTTAATGATACCAAACGGCAGTGGTTATTGAGTGGTCTCGTGATCAATCACAACAAGCTTGAATATAGAGAAGCACAAATGAGATTTGAAAGCTGCGGCAAAGGGGGATTAATGTTACCACTGTAATTTATAACTTTTTGTTAAAGTACCCGAGAATAGGTGCTGTAAGCGATTTTAGCTGTTCTGCTTGGGGCTTGAACGTCTGACCTTCTGGTCTGTAACCCTGAGCCTCAACCGCTGAGCTATCACAGCTTAACATCAGTTTATCGGTTAGCATGCTAATCAGTTACCATGCTAACCAACACATTTGCAAGGCTATTTGATCACAGTGCTATTTGTATGGCAACATTAGCTTAGCATGCTAATCAGTTACCATGTTAACCAACACATTTGTAAGGCTATTTGATCACAGTGCTATCTGTAGAGCAACATTAGCTTAACATGCTAATCGTTTAGCATGCTAATCAGTTACCATGTTACCCTATACATTTTTAAGGCTATTTGATCACTGTACTATCTATAGGGCAACATTAGCTTAGCATGCTAATCGGTAACCATACTAATCAGTTACCATGTTAACCAACACATTTGTAAGGCTATTTGATCACAGTGCTATCTGTAGGGCAACATTAGCTTAGCATGGTAATTGGTTGGCATGTTAACCAACACATTTGTAAGGCTATTTGATCACAGTGCTATTTGTATGGCAACATTAGCTTAGGATGCTAATCAGTTACCATGCTAACAACACATTTGTAAGGCTATTTGATCACAGTGCTATCTGTAGGGCAACATTAGCTTAGCATGCTAATTGGTTAGCATATTAATCAGTTACCATGTTAACCAACACATTTGTAAGGCTATTTGATTACAATGCTATCCGTAGGGAAACATTAGCTTAGCATGCTAATCGGTTAGCATTCTAATCAGTTACCATGTTAGCCAAAATATTTGTAAGGCTTTTTGATTACAATGCTATCTGTAGGGCAACATTAGCTTATCATGCTAATCGGTTAGCATGTTAACCAACACATTTGTAAAGCTATTTGATCACAATGCTATCCATAGGCAACATGAGCTTAGCATGCTAATTGGTTAGCATGCAAATAAGTTACCATGTTAACCAACACATTTGTAAGGCTATTTGCTCACAGTGCTATATGTAGGGCAATATTAGCTTAGCATGTTAATCGGTTAGCATGTTAATCAGTTACCATGCTAACCAACACATTTGTAAGGCTGTTTGATCACAGTGCTATATGTAGGGCAATATTAGCTTAGCATGTTAATTAGTTAGCATGTTAATCAGTTACCATGCTAACCAACACATTTGTAAGGCTATTTGATCACAATGATATCCATAGGACAATATTAGCTTAGCATGCTAATCGGTTAGCATGCAAATCAGTTACCATGTTAACCAACACATTTGTAAGGCTATTTGATCACAATGCTATCTGTAGGGCAACATTAGCTTGCCATGCTAATCAGCTAGCATGCAAATCAGTTAAATACATTCATGACCAGTCTGTTCTTTGATATCTGCCATATCAGCACTCCTTCCTTTTGAATACTTTTTAAATATCTTATCTTGGTTTATCTCTTCAGCACCTGTACAACCTGTGGCAATGTGGTCCAGCGGTCAGTGTTTTTTTCTGAGCTCTGACATTTCTCTCGCTTTACTTACAGCCTTTCTTTTACAAAGAGCTGTGAGGAAGATGATGGCGATGAAATGGGGTTTGAATAATTCACTAACCCTCTGTAAATACCTCTCTCTCTCTCTCTCTCCGTCCCTCCATGTCTTATTGACAGATGAGGGAGGTGAGGGAATTCAGACTCCCTGGTGAATCTGTGTATCTGCCTTATTCAACTCATTCAACTCTGTGACATTTACGACAGAAACGAGCGTCAAGGATCTCGATCTGATGTCATTGTCCCTGTAATGAGCTTAACCTTTATAAGCTGAAGCTTTTTGACAATCGCCATAAAGTCTGGTCCACTTTACAGCTTATACTGGCTAAGAACTGCCCAATTAGACACGAAGAGGCCGGTCAACTTACATGTAAAACAACCAATCACAGTTTGTTTTGAGTATCTCGTTTGGGGGTGTGGTTAGCGGAGATATATTTTATACCATTCTATGATGGCAACGGCTGTTGTCATTTTGGTGTGCAACAATCGTGTTGCTATAGTAAAAGTCCCCTTCATTTTTCAGATGTGTGCATTGCTGCACTCTGCAGGTGTTACGAGCATCCGAGACGCTAAAGCTTTTCACCACTCTCACATTTTCACACGTAGTGTTTCCATAGACCTGACCTCTTTAAGGTCACAGTTGTTTTTAAGCTTCAGTCTGCTATTCTGGTATTATCAGTTAAATAATAATGCAAATGTTGACAGTGATGATTAAACATTATAGGGTCGGTCATTCTCAACTCAATGTCATGGATCAATATTTACGGAGTTATGCATTATTTTGTGGAGGAGGGACAAAATTAAAATTTTTGCCTATTTTGATTTTGAGCTAAACTACAGGTCAAAACAATAACCTTAGAAAGGTGTCAGTGTCATGATTTTATTTTTACACAGAGATCTGTAGATCTATTTCTAATATCAGTTGACTTTAGCACTTCTGTTTGCATGTTATGCCAATGGCTTGAGTTCAAACATGAGGAAAAAGCACTTTTTTGTGTCGTTTTTCCAAAGTTTGAGTGCCTATAACTCAAGAAGTATTTAAGCTATCTTAATATCCTTTTATATAATGGTTCAGAACAAACTTTACTTTTTGTATACTAATATTTAAGACCCTATGTGGTTAAATCCCAGAGATATGGGGCTCCCAATGGGGCTCCATTGGTCACATGGTATGAAGCTAGTTTACAGATAGAGCTACATTGAGAGCCTCATATCTTTGGGATTTATCCATATAAGGCCTTAAAAATAAATATTCAAAAACTAAAGTTTGTACAAAACCTAAATGTAAAAGGATATTAAGATATCTGTAATACGTCTTGAGTTATAAGCACTCGAACTTTGGAAAAATGGCACAAAAAAGTGCTTTTTCTCATATTTGGACTAACGCCATTGGCATATAATGCAAACAGAAGTGCTGAAGTTGACTGGTTTTAGTAATAGATCTACAGATCTCTGTGTAAAAATAAAATCATGACACTGACATCTTTCTAAGGTTATTTGTTTGACTTGTTATTTTGCTCCAAAATCATTGGTGAAAATTGCCATTTCGACACCCCTCTACAAAAGAAGGAATAAATGATGAAAATAATGGCTTTCGTCATCATTTATGTGTATCTTTCTTCAGAAAAGGCTATGAAAGTTTCCTAAATTTGGTAGGTTTGACATGGAATAGCCCTATTTACATTATATATGAATGGGACCCCCTTGGGATTTGGGGGCCCCTGGGCTTGTGCCCATGCATTTATTGCACCCCTGAGTGGAATCATGAAACTGACATCAAATAATACAATGGTGTTGTGAAAGATATTCGATCACTTGTGTTTGTGGAAATAGAGCCCTGTACAACACACACACACACACACACACACACACACCCCTTGTGTCCTTGTTTCCTCTGAAGGGCAGACACACACAGCGAAACAGTCAGCAAAGCATGAATCTTATTTCTGCATGTGGTGTGTTCGTTCTTGAGTGCGCTCTTGTGTTTTTATATCTCAGGTGCATTCTCAAATGATGATATGGGTCATTGCTGTTCAGTTGTACCTTTTCAACTCTTAACTTTTTAAAAATTAATATGCTTGTGGTGTCATTTAGAGAAGTATTTCTAAAGAAATATAGCACGCTTTCAGATGTATGCTCCGGACAAGCTCGGGCACTTCAACGTGATAATCACAACTTGATATAAACAGGATGGAAATAAAGATGTACATTTGTTTTAACCATCTTTAAAAATGCTTATATTATCATTCTGATTTCTGTAATTTTATCAAACAGGATGTAAAGTTTTAAAGTCAGACAAACCAGCTAATACAACAAAACATAGCAAAATTCAGCACATTAAGGTCCAATAGTTACTGATGGCTGTGCTGTTGTTTTCCCACCAAAGTGATGTCACTTCCTGGGGAATGATGTCATTAAGCAACTGCCAAAAGGCTAACAGGTTGGAAAGTGATGTTACAGACACAGGACAGCCAAGAATCTAGACTGTTATTTAAGGGTTAAACTTCTGCCGCACAGAGTCACATGACGCAACGGCATGCCGTCGATTTCATTGAAGCGTTCCTACGGAACATTAGCTTAACATGCTAATCGGTTACCACTTTAACCAACACATTTGTAAGGCTATTTGATTACAATGCTATCCGTAGGGAAACATTAGCTTAGCATGCTAATCAGTTACCATTTTAACCAACACATTTGTAAGGCTATTTGATCACAGTGCTATCTGTAGGGCAACATTAGCTTAGCATGCTAATCAGTTACCATTTTAACCAACACATTTGTAAGGCTATTTGATTACATTGCTATCCGTAGGGAAACATTAGCTTAGCATGCTAATCAGCTACCATTTTAACCAACACATTTGTAAGGCTATTTGATTACAATGCTATCCGTAGGGAAACATTAGCTTAGCATGCTAATCAGTTACCATTTTAACCAACACATTTGTAAGGCTATTTGATCACAATGCTATCCATAGGGCAACATGAGCTTAGCATGCTAATCGGTTAGCATGCAAATCAGTTACCATGCTAACAAACACATTTGTAAGGCTATTTGCTCACAGTGCTATATGTAGGGCAATATTAGCTTAGCATGCTAATCAGTTAACATACTAATCAGTTACCATTTTAACCAACACATTTGTAAGGCTATTTGATTACAATGCTATCTGTAGGGCAACATTAGCTTAACATGCTAATCAGTTAACATACTAATCAGTTACCATTTTAACCAACACATTTGTACGGCTATTTGATTACAATGCTATCTGTAGGTCAACATTAGCTTAGCATGCTAATCGGGTTAGCATGTTAACCAACACATTTGTAAGGCTATTTGATTACAATGCTATCCGTAGGGCACCATTAGCTTAACATGCTAATCGGTTAGCATTCTAATCAGTTACCATGCTAGCCAAAACATTTGTAAGGCTTTTTGATCAGAATGTTATCTGTAGGGCAACAAGAGCATAGCATGCTAATCGGTTAGCATTCTAATCAGTTACTATGTTAACCAACACATTTGTAAGGCTATTAGGTAATGGGTAATGATGTCATTAAGCAACCTTTTGTGAGTTAAAGGGATACTACAAAAGGCTAACAGGTTGGAAAGTGATGTTACGGACACAGGACAGCCAAGACTCTAGACTGTTATTTAAGGGTTAAACTTCTGCCGCACAGAGTCACATGACGCAACGGCATGCCGTCAATTTCATTGAAGCGTTCCTACGGATGCAGCGCCAACAAAAGTTAGTTATTTTGAATAACATCTGTGGGTCAATCAGCCGAGGAGTGGGATAAGGCCGAGCCGGATGGGGCATTTCGGGAGAGAGAGAGCCGCATGCAGATGCCGTGTGTGGCTCTCTCTCTCTCTCTCTCTCGAACTGCCGCTTCCGGCTGCCTTTAATCCCGCTCCTCGGCTGATTAGCCCGATTTTCGGCTGGCCGTGCGAAGTCACACCCACCCTCCTCCTCGTCATACTTCAATAAAGCACCAGGTCATTCACAACTGAAACAAGTCTATTTATACTTCACTATCGTTTTGTGATCTACTGTGACTATATAAAAAGACAAAAATATGAACCTGATGATTCAATGACGTCCTGTTGTCATCGTAAGGTCACTATAGACCCCTGTTGATCGAGATTACTGAACTAAACGAACGACATGGCTCCTCCTCTCCTTCAGTCGTTCAACAGATCCTGATCCTCGCTCGTTCAGTTGGTCAAACCAGTGATATGCTCCTTCACTGCCTGCACTTGAAAGCTATTGGGATCACAGATTTTTAGGGGTGCTGAGATGGGTCTAGCAACGCTTATGGTACTGTATAGTAGGACTGACCCATATACTTTGGTTTTCAAAAGCTCGGCCACAGACGGTTAATTAAATGAGGGGTGTGACCTCTGACCTCTGTGGACAGTGTTACTATAGCTGTAGTAAACGGTTTGTCTCGGACGTGTCTTTATTGAGCGTGTCAATGTGACAGGAGTTCACAGTGCATCTGATCAGACCTGATCTGCCTCTCCTCTTCCACTGTTGTCCAATAAACATGTCTTGGATATCAGACCGAGATTAGAAATCAAACCGAGTTTCACTTTCAGACGACTAGATCAGATCTCAATCAGACTCCTACATTATGCATTGCTATAAATTATTTATTGCAAATAACAAATAACTTTGAAGAGGCGAATCCTCACGCTAATTGGCTGCTGCCTATGTAGATACGCTTGGCTATGCTGTTTATTTGTTTATAAATGTTTTATCCCCTTTTCTCCCAATTTGAAATGAGCAATTCCCGCTACTTAGTAGGTCCTTGTGGTGGCGCTGTTACTCGCCTCAATCCGGGTGGCACAGGACAAGTCTCAGTTGCCTCCGCGTCTGGGACTGTCAATCCGTGCATCTGATCACGTGACCCGTTGTGCATGACACCGCGGAGACTCACAGCATGTGGAGACTCATGCTACTCTCCACAATCCACACACAACTCACCACACGCCCCATTGAGAGAACCACTAATCACCACCACGAGGAGGTTACCCCATGTGACTCTACCCTCCCTAGCAACCGGACCAATTTGGTTACCCCATGTGAGACTACCCTCCCTAGCAACCGGGCCAATTTGGTTACCCCATGTGACTCTACCCTCCCTAGCAACCGGGCCAATTTGGTTACCCCATGTGACTCTACCCTCCCTAGCAACCGGGCCAATTTGGTTACCCCATGTGACTCTACCCTCCCTAGCAACCGGGCCAATTTGGTTACCCCATGTGACTCTACCCTCCCTAGCTACCGGGCCAATTTGGTTACCCCATGTGACTCTACCCTCCCTAGCTACCGGGCCAATTTGGTTACCCCATGTGACTCTACCCTCCCTAGCAACCGGGCCAATTTGGTTACCCCATGTGACTCTACCCTCCCTAGCAACCGGGCCAATTTGGTTACCCCATGTGACTCTACCCTCCCTAGCAACCGGGCCAATTTGGTTACCCCATGTGACTCTACCCTCCCTAGCAACCGGGCCAATTTGGTTACCCCATGTGACTCTACCCTCCCTAGCAACCGGGCCAATTTGGTTACCCCATGTGACTCTACCCTCCCTAGCAACCGGGCCAATTTGGTTACCCCATGTGACTCTACCCTCCCTAGCAACTGGGCCAATTTGGTTACCCCATGTGACTCTACCCTCCCTAGCAACCGGGCCAATTTGGTTACCCCATGTGACTCTACCCTCCCTAGCAACCGGGCCAATTTGGTTACCCCATGTGACTCTACCCTCCCTAGCAACCGGGCCAATTTGGTTACCCCATGTGATTCTACCCTCCCTTGCAACCGGTAAAAAGTAAAAATATTCTGCTCAAAAGTGATATTTCACTTGATTTTTGTTTCGTCTCATATTTCATCTCAAGCATTGACACACTGACTAAAAACATTCCAATCTATACATAAAACGTGTTTGAAAGTGATACAAAAATAAACGAATGCCTGATGAAAAGTGTCCAATTCAGTCTTAATGCGACCCTTATATAATCAACATCATTTCATTTAAAAAATCTGACTCTAGCTTACATAAAAATCGACCTGTGAGACTTGAAATTGCCTGAAGAGACAGAATTCAGATAGTTCCGGATTGGATGAGCCACATTAGAAGCTGTTATATGCACATAAAAATCAATAATTTGCAATCGCACATCAATTGAATTAAATATTAATGCTTGAAGTTGCTAGAAGCCATTATCCTGTTGATGCACGCCACCTTTTAGAGCACAAACCATGAAAATGACCCGAACTGAAATGCTTGTATTTACGGGACACTTTTGAGTACGGACACAGTTGGAGTATCTTCTGAAAGAGACACTTTGGGCTTTATTTCACAAGTTAGAGAAGCCAGGAGTGTAAAGAAGTGACGTTTCTAATGTGAAGATGATGGAATAATAAATGAGGTTCCTGCAGCTTTAATCTCTGTAAAATCTCTGGAAGTGTTCAGAGTAAAATTAAGACTCCGCCTCTCAAGACGACACTAAATCTGACTGCACTGCTCGACTCATGTAAACAATGGAGAATATATCAATATTTCTCACATTTATCACTTTTATGGACAAAAAGTGCGATTGGATGTTTATCAATGAACGCTTGTCATGGACTGTTTTGATATGGCGTGTTTTCATAAATAAACGTCCCGTTTTTATATTACATGTTTTCATAATAAAAGTCCCGTTTTGATATCGCGCGC
>JAVLUX010000035.1:1825000-1847500 GCA_032164185.1 Moxostoma hubbsi
AATTTTTTTATATTTATATATTTTTATTTTATATTTTTAAGTTATTTTGTATTTTATTATGTGTGTGTGTGTATATATATATATATATATATATATATATATATATATATATATATATATATATATATATATATTTTTATTTTTTTTTAATATTTATATTTTTAAGTTTTGTATTTTATTACATATATAATTTTTTTATATTTATATATTTTTATTTTATATTTTTAAGTTATTTTGTATTTTATTATAAATATATATATTTTTTTATATTTATATTTTATATTTGTAAGTTATTTTGTATTTTATTACATATATAATTTTTTTTATATTTATATATTTTTATTTTATATTTGTAAGTTATTTTGTATTTTATTATAAATATATATATATATTTTTTAATATTTATATTTTTAAGTTATTTTGTATTTTATTACATATATAATTTTTTTATATTTTTATTTTATATTTTTAAGTTATTTTGTATTTTATTATAAATATATATTTTTTTATATTTATATTTTATATTTGTAAGTTATTTTGTATTTTATTACATATATAATTTTTTTTTATATTTATATATTTTTATTTTATATTTGTAAGTTATTTAGTATTTTATTGTGTGTGTGTATATATATATATTTATTTTTTTTTTTTTTATATTTATATATTTTAATTTTATATGTGTAAATTATTTAGTATTTTATTGTGTGTATATATATATATATTTTTTTTTTATTATTATTATTTTTTTAATATTTATATTTGTAAGTTATTTTGTATTTTATTATATATATAATTTTTCTGTAATTTTTATTTTATTATTATTTATTTTTTTATTTGATATTTTGTACGTTTGATATTTGTTATGATAGGATATTTTCTTGACAGGTTTCGTGAGAATCTTGTGTGAATGATCAAAGGGGGAATATTTATGATGTTATTTGTATGTAAATGCAGTTTTCTTGTTGCTGTTGGTTTGTTAGTAGCAGCACATGCTCTACGTAAAGCCCCGTATGGCCTGTGACCTGAGACTGCCGTGAAGTATTAATTACGTTAAACATCTCTTAATTACAGTAGGGGTTCAGTTTCCATTCACTCGCAGTTCCCTGTCCCGCTAGAATACAACCACACAAACAGGACGGGATAGAGTTACGGTGTCAGTTCAGCAGCTCAAACTCCTTTCGGTTATGAGTTTCACAGCTCATGAGATGAACACACGGTTCCCTCTCAGGTCCTTTAATAATCAAGAAGGTCTTTTGTTTGGGAGCCCATATTTAAAAACAAAAAGACAATTTCTATTGAATCTACATTGCGAAACATACAGATTGACCAGTGTAGTCCGATTCCCGAACGATTGACTCTTTTTAATCTACAGTGCGAAACAGTGTGAACAGTGTAGTCCGATTCCCTAACAAATGACTCTTTTGAATCTTGAATGTTTTGAATCTACATCGTAAAACACACAGCGCGACCAGTGTAGTCCGATTCCCGAATGAATGACTCTTTTGAATCGCCTTAAAGCCAAATCTTTTGAATCTTTAGTGCGAAACATAGTGTGAACAGTGTAGTCTGATTCCCGAACAAATGACTCTTTTGAATCTTGAATGTTTTGAATCGTCTTAAAGCCAAATATTTTAAAACTACTGTGTGAAACATTCAGCGTATCCAGTGAAGTTTGATTCCCAAAGAATGACTCTTTTGTGCCGATTCTTTTGAATCAAAAGCACAAAATATACAGTTCAACCAGTGCACTCCAATTCCCAAACAAATGACTCTATCGAAGCTTGAATCTTTTGAATCTACAGCGCAAAACACAGAGCATGACCAGTGTAGTCTGAATCCTGAACGAATGACTCTTATGAAACGGTTCTTTTGAATCTTTAGTGCAAAACACAGTGACCAGTGTAGTCCGATTCCCAAACGTATGACTCTTTTGAATCTTGAATGCTTTGAATCGTCTTAAAGCCAAATATTTTAAAACTACTGTGTGAAACACTCAGCGTATCCAGTGAGGTTTGATTCCCGAACGAATGACTCTAACGTGCCAGTTCTTTTGAATCTACAGCGCAAAACGCACAGTGCGACCAGTGTAAGCCGATTCTCGAACGAATGACTCTTTTGAATCCTCTTAAAACATACAGTTCAACCAGTGTAGTCTGATTCCCGAATGATTGACTCTTTTGTGCCGGTTCTTTTGAATCTAAAGCGCGAAATATACAGTTTGACCAGTGTAGTCTGATTCCCGAACGAAGGATTCTTTTGAATCTACAGTGCGAAACAGTGTGAACAGTGTAGTCTGATTCCCAAACAAATGACTCTTTTGAATCTTGAATGCTTTGAATCGTCTTAAAGCCAATTATTTTAAAACTACTGTGTGAAACATTCAACACATCCAGTGAGGTTGGATTCCCAAAGAATGACTCTTTTGTGCCGATTCTTTTGAATCAAAAGCACAAAATATACAGTTCGACCAGTGTAGTCTGATTCCCGAACGAATGACTCTTTTGTGCCGATTCTTTTGAATCAAAAGCACAAAATATACAGTTCAACCAGTGTAGTCCGATTCCCGAACGAATGACTCTTTTGTGCCAATTCTTTTGAATCAAAAGCACAAAATATACAGTTCAACCAGTGTAGTCCGATTCCCGAACGAATGACTCTTTTGTGCCAATTCTTTTGAATCAAAAGCACAAAATATACAGTTCAACCAGTGTAGTCCGATTCCTGAACAAATGACTCTTGTGCCGATTCTTTTGAATCAAAAGCACAAAATATACAGTTCAACCAGTGTAGTCCGATTCCCGAACGAATGACTCTTTTGTGCCGGTTCTTTTGAATCAAAAGCACAAAATATACAGTTCAACCAGTGTAGTCCGATTCCCGAACGAATGACTCTTTTGTGCCGATTCTTTTGAATCAAAAGCACAAAATATACAGTTGAACCAGTGTAGTCCGATTCCCGAACGAATGACTCTTTTGTGCCGATTCTTTTGAATCAAAAGCACAAAATATACAGTTCAACCAGTGTAGTCTGATTCCCGAACGAATGGCTCTTTTGTGCCGATTCTTTTGAATCAAAAGCACAAAATATACAGTTCAACCAGTGTAATCCGATTCCCGAACGAATGACTCTAATGAGCCGGTTCTTTCGAGTGTTCACAGTATTCAAACATCAGTGTAGTATTCGTTGTACTGCCTTAAATACATTTCAGTGAGAATAATGAGAAATAAAATGAGAATGTTGATGGTTTTAAAAATATTCTTGATGTACCTCCATGACAAACGTCACCGGCATACAGTCCGCCTACAGTCCACTACATCTGACAGTACTGCCAGTGGGGCGGGGCAAGTTGTCACAATTGCTCCTGGGACACACGTTCAACAGCTTGTTGTTGTCTAGACTGAAATTGACTTTTAAATAAAACTCCACCTTGATAAATATAAAGTGTGACAGCGAGCGCCGGTTCACTTGATTTCATCCAACATTAACCAAGGCCTGTTTCCTGTTTCCTGTTTCCTTCAAACAGCCCGATCGAATCCTGTCAACACTTCGACAAGGACTTCACGTTACAGATCGACATGGCCTTCAACGTGTTCTTCCTGCTGTACTTCGGACTGCGTGTAAGACTCGTGCACACACACACACACACGCGCACAGAGACACACGCACACACACACACAGAGACACACGCACACAGAGACACACGCACACACACACAGAGACACACACACGCACAGAGACACACGCACACACACACACAGAGACACACGCACACAGAGACACACGCACACACACACAGAGACACACACACGCACAGAGACACGCACGCACAAAGAGACGCACAGAGACGCACACACGCACAGAGACACACACACACACACACACACACACGCACAGAGACACACACACACGCACAGAGACACACACACAGAGACACACACACGCACAGAGACACACACACACACACATGCACAGAGACACACACACATGCACAGAGACGCACACACGCACAGAGACGCACACACACACAGAGACGCACGCACACACAGAGACGCACGCACGCACAGAGACGCACACACGCACAGAGACACACACACACAGAGACACGCACGCACACAGAGACGCACAGAGACGCACACACGCACAGAGACACACACACACACACACACGCACAGACACACACACACGCACAGAGACACACACACGCACAGAGACACACACACGCACGCAAACACAGAGACACACACACGCACAGAGACACACGCACACAGAGACACGCACGCACACACACAGAGACACACACGCACGCACGCACACACACACACGCGCACAGAGACACACACACACGCACACAGAGACACACACACACACAGAGACACACACACACACGCACAGAGACACACACACACACACACAGAGACACACACACACACGCACAGAGACACACACACACACACACAGAGACACACACACACACGCACAGAGACACACACACACACACGCACGCACACAGAGACACACACACACACAGAGACACACACACACACACACACAGAGACACACACGCACACAGAGACACACACACGCACACACACAGAGACACACACGCACAGAGACACACACACACACACACACACACAGAGACACACACACACACGCACGCAGGCGTGATGCTTCAAGCGGTTCGTCTGCATGCATCTGTTGACTAACATGTGTTTGTTTCTGTGCAGTTCATCGCAGCCAATGATAAGTTGTGGTTCTGGTTGGAGGTGAATTCTGTGGTGGATTTCTTCACCGTTCCGCCCGTGTTCGTGTCCGTGTATCTGAACAGGAGTTGGCTGGGTAAAACACTTCTCTATCCTGGACATTATACATGTAACACTTCTCTGTCTGTCGGGATATCTCACACAGACACTCAAAAATATACAGTTCGACCAGTGTAGTCTGATTCCCGAGCGAATGACTCTTTTGTGCCGGTTCTTTTGAATCAAAAGCACAAAATATACAGTTCGACCAGTGTAGTCTGATTCCCGAACGAATGACTCTTTTGTGCCGGTTCTTTTGAATCAAAAGCACAAAATATACAGTTCGACCAGTGTAGTCCGATTCCCGAACGAATGACTCTTTTGTGCCGGTTCTTTTGAATCAAAAGCACAAAATATACAGGTCGACCAGTGTAGTCCGATTCCCGAACGAATGACTCTTTTGTGCCGGTTCTTTTGCATCAAAAGCACAAAATATACAGTTCGACCAGTGTAGTCCGATTCCCGAACGAATGACTCTTTTGTGCCGGTTCTTTTGCATCAAAAGCACAAAATATACAGTTCGACCAGTGTAGTCCGATTCCCGAACGAATGACTCTTTTGTGCCGGTTCTTTTGAATCAAAAGCACAAAATATACAGTTCGACCAGTGTAGTCCGATTCCCGAACGAATGACTCTTTTGTGCCGGTTCTTTTGAATCAAAAGCACAAAATATACAGTTCGACCAGTGTAGTCTGATTCCCGAACGAATGACTCTTTTGTGCCGGTTCTTTTGAATCAAAAGCACAAAATATACAGTTCGACCAGTGTAGTCTGATTCCCGAACGAATGACTCTTTTGTGCCGGTTCTTTTGAATCAAAAGCACAAAATATACAGTTCGACCAGTGTAGTCTGATTCCCGAACGAATGACTCTTTTGTGCCGGTTCTTTTGAATCAAAAGCACAAAATATACAGTTCGACCAGTGTAGTCCGATTCCCGAACGAATGACTCTTTTGTGCCGATTCTTTTGAATCAAAAGCACAAAATATACAGTTCGACCAGTGTAGTCCGATTCCCGAACGAATGACTCTTTTGTGCCGGTTCTTTTGAATCAAAAGCACAAAATATACAGTTCGACCAGTGTAGTCTGATTCCCGAACGAATGACTCTTTTGTGCCGGTTCTTTTGAATCAAAAGCACAAAATATACAGTTCGACCAGTGTAGTCTGATTCCCGAACGAATGACTCTTTTGTGCCGGTTCTTTTGAATCAAAAGCACAAAATATACAGTTCGACCAGTGTAGTCCGATTCCCGAACGAATGACTCTTTTGTGCCGGTTCTTTTGAATCAAAAGCACAAAATATACAGTTCGACCAGTGTAGTCCGATTCCCGAACGAATGACTCTTTTGTGCCGATTCTTTTGAATCAAAAGCACAAAATATACAGTTCGACCAGTGTAGTCCGATTCCCGAACGAATGACTCTTTTGTGCCGGTTCTTTTGAATCAAAAGCACAAAATATACAGTTCGACCAGTGTAGTCCGATTCCCGAACGAATGACTCTTTTGTGCCGGTTCTTTTGAATCAAAAGCACAAAATATACAGTTCGACCAGTGTAGTCCGATTCCCGAACGAATGACTCTTTTGTGCCGGTTCTTTTGAATCAAAAGCACAAAATATACAGTTCGACCAGTGTAGTCTGATTCCCGAACGAATGACTCTTTTGTGCCGGTTCTTTTGAATCAAAAGCACAAAATATACAGTTCGACCAGTGTAGTCCGATTCCCGAACGAATGACTCTTTTGTGCCGGTTCTTTTGAATCAAAAGCACAAAATATACAGTTCGACCAGTGTAGTCTGATTCCCGAACGAATGACTCTTTTGTGCCGGTTCTTTTGAATCAAAAGCACAAAATATACAGTTCGACCAGTGTAGTCTGATTCCCGAACGAATGGCTCTTTTGTGCCGGTTCTTTTGCATCAAAAGCACAAAATATACAGTTCGACCAGTGTAGTCTGATTCCCGAACGAATGGCTCTTTTGTGCCGGTTCTTTTGAATCAAAAGCACAAAATATACAGTTCGACCAGTGTAGTCTGATTCCCGAACGAATGACTCTTTTGTGCCGGTTCTTTTGAATCAAAAGCACAAAATATACAGTTCGACCAGTGTAGTCTGATTCCCGAACGAATGACTCTTTTGTGCCGGTTCTTTTGAATCAAAAGCACAAAATATACAGTTCGACCAGTGTAGTCTGATTCCCGAACGAATGGCTCTTTTGTGCCGGTTCTTTTGAATCAAAAGCACAAAATATACAGTTCGACCAGTGTAGTCCGATTCCCGAACGAATGGCTCTTTTGTGCCGGTTCTTTTGAATCAAAAGCACAAAATATACAGTTCGACCAGTGTAGTCTGATTCCCGAACGAATGACTCTTTTGTGCCGGTTCTTTTGAATCAAAAGCACAAAATATACAGTTCGACCAGTGTAGTCTGATTCCCGAACGAATGACTCTTTTGTGCCGGTTCTTTTGAATCAAAAGCACAAAATATACAGTTCGACCAGTGTAGTCTGATTCCCGAACGAATGACTCTTTTGTGCCGGTTCTTTTGAATCAAAAGCACAAAATATACAGTTCGACCAGTGTAGTCTGATTCCCGAACGAATGACTCTTTTGTGCCGGTTCTTTTGAATCAAAAGCACAAAATATACAGTTCGACCAGTGTAGTCTGATTCCCGAACGAATGACTCTTTTGTGCCGGTTCTTTTGAATCAAAAGCACAAAATATACAGTTCGACCAGTGTAGTCTGATTCCCGAACGAATGACTCTTTTGTGCCGGTTCTTTTGAATCAAAAGCACAAAATATACAGTTCGACCAGTGTAGTCTGATTCCCGAACGAATGACTCTTTTGTGCCGGTTCTTTTGAATCAAAAGCACAAAATATACAGTTCGACCAGTGTAGTCTGATTCCCGAACGAATGACTCTTTTGTGCCGGTTCTTTTGAATCAAAAGCACAAAATATACAGTTCGACCAGTGTAGTCTGATTCCCGAACGAATGACTCTTTTGTGCCGGTTCTTTTGAATCAAAAGCACAAAATATACAGTTCGACCAGTGTAGTCTGATTCCCGAACGAATGACTCTTTTGTGCCGGTTCTTTTGAATCAAAAGCACAAAATATACAGTTCGACCAGTGTAGTCTGATTCCCGAACGAATGACTCTTTTGTGCCGGTTCTTTTGAATCAAAAGCACAAAATATACAGTTCGACCAGTGTAGTCTGATTCCCGAACGAATGACTCTTTTGTGCCGGTTCTTTTGAATCAAAAGCACAAAATATACAGTTCGACCAGTGTAGTCTGATTCCCGAACGAATGACTCTTTTGTGCCGGTTCTTTTGAATCAAAAGCACAAAATATACAGTTCGACCAGTGTAGTCTGATTCCCGAACGAATGACTCTTTTGTGCCGGTTCTTTTGCATCAAAAGCACAAAATATACAGTTCGACCAGTGTAGTCTGATTCCCGAACGAATGACTCTTTTGTGCCGGTTCTTTTGAATCAAAAGCACAAAATATACAGTTCGACCAGTGTAGTCTGATTCCCGAACGAATGACTCTTTTGTGCCGGTTCTTTTGAATCAAAAGCACAAAATATACAGTTCGACCAGTGTAGTCTGATTCCCAAACGAATGACTCTTTTGTGCCAGTAGTCTAATAATCACTTTTATAAACGTATCGTCACGTGTTGATTGTAGTTCTTGTGTAAACGAGTGGATATAATTAAACCAGACTGTCACATGCGATTTCAATGTATTGCTGTACATTTATACGGTTTATTAATCAGAATATTGATTGATATTTTTGTATGTTACCTATTTTTATTATATTTATATATGTTAATTAAACATATTTACTTAAAAAAAAAAAAAAAAAAAAGAGTTGTATTATTGTATTATTATTACAATATTATTATTATTATTATTGTATTGTATTATTGTTTATTAAATTGTATTATTGTAAAAAATAATGCAATATAATATATAACAATATCGTTATATTTGTGCATTGCATTAATAAGAATTCAATCTCTCATTAATTAATTGATTGTGTAATTATATATATATATATATATATATATATATATACCTCCGTGCCAGCTTTGTAGTTTCATCGATTGAACTGGTTTATCATTCTTAATAGGTGTATAATCATTAAATACATAATCATTAATAGTTGGTTACTAGGTGATTGCTAGGCTGTTCTGGGTGGTTGCTAGGTGTTACTAGGCGGTTGCTATGGTGTTCTAGGCAGTTGCTATGGTGTTACTAGGCGGTTGCTATGGTGTTCTGGGCTGTTGCTAGGCGGTTGCTTTGGTGTTACTAGGCGGTTGCTGTGGTGTTCTGGGTGGTTGCTATGGTGTTCTGGGTGGTTGCTATGGTGTTGCAGGTATTCTGGGTGGTTGCTATGGTGTTCTGGGCTGTTGCTAGGCGGTTGCTATGGTGTTCTGGGTGGTTGCTATGGTGTTGCAGGTACTCTGGATGGTTGCTAGGGCGTTTCTAGCCGGTTGCTAGGGTGTTCAGGGCGGTTGCGAAGGTATTTTTGGTGGTTGTTATGGTGTTACTAGGTGGTTGGTAGTTGTCACAGATGGTTGCTAGGGCGTTTCTAGCCGGTTGCTAGGGTGTTCAGGGCGGTTGCTAAGGTATTTTTGGTGGTTGTTATGGTGTTACTAGGTGGTTGGTAGTTGTCACAGATGGTTGCTAGAGTGTTTCTAGCCGGTTGCTAGTGTGTTCAGGGCGGTCGCTAAGGTATTTTTGGTGGTTGCCATGGTGTTACTATGTGGTTGGTAGTTGTCACAGATAGTTACTATGGCGTTTTTACATAGTTCTTAAAATCTTTAGTAACGAGTGCCTTTAGTACAGCAAAATAGTCTTGATGGTCCTAAAAAAATCTTTGTTTTCTTAATGCATGATATAAAATCTGAATTATTTCCTTTTGATGTTGTAGTCAAGTATGACCTGGATATAGACATACAAGTGCTGCCCTCTGCTGGAAACACAAGCACAGAGCAGAAGCTCTTTATAGCTGCAGACAATTCTGTAGTAAGCGTCTACATGTCTTATATAACATATATCTGTCCACATGTCTTATATAACATATATCTGTCCGCATTATACTTTGATTTGCGGAGATGCCTATATGTGACCCGTATGTGAACAACAGTGTTAATGCGTCCCGGAAGCGAGTCACGGTCAAATCACAAGTTCTTCATCTCAGGGGATGTTTTCAAGCAGTTTAATCCTCTGACAGAGTACATGATGCCATGAGGTCGCTTAATCCAACGTTGAAATTATTATTCAGCTTTCATTGAATAAACGGCCTATTCGTGCTGCGAATGTGTCCAGACCAAGTGACAATCCCTCTGTGTTATTAAATGAGAGTCAATGGGAAAATGTGGGTGTTTCTTCCTGGTTTAGTGCTGCTTCATTTTGGTGGTTTGTACATTTCCTTTAGGGCTAGTTTAGGATAGGTTAGAGTCTGTTTAGCAGAGACGGGACACTTCTATTTAAATGAATGGGAGAAATTGGAACGCTCAACCAAGAAGCTCTAAGTGCCCAACGGTCAACAGATTTAGAAAGGAAGTCCCGCCTTACTGTTAAAAAAGCCAATCACCTTTTAGATACAGACATCATCTGTCAATCAACTCACTAACAGGCATGCACATTAGCTATACAAGCCGAGTTTTACAAGTTTTAGCGTTATATGAGGTGAAGAAGCAGAATTTATCATTCCAATATTATCAGATTTTATTGCTGACTTGAAATATGTTCTTTAATCGTAATCTTCACTAACCGTTTTTGCGATTTCAGTCTTTTTCCATTCTAGTAGAAAGGAGCTGCACAGTAAGTCTGGAAATATCCTACCTAGAGCATCCCAAAGATGGCTGACATTGGACAGACTTTGGTTAAGGTTAGGTGTTTAGGGTCAGGTGTTTAAGGGTCAGGTGTTTAGGGTCAGGTGTTTAGTTAGGGTCAGGTGTTTAGGGTCAGGTGTTTAAGGCTAGGTGTTTAGGGTCAGGTGATTAGGGTCAGGTGATTAGGGTCAGGTGTTTAGGGCTAAGCGTTTAAGACTTGGTGTTTAGGGTTAGGTGTTTAAGGATTGGTGTTTAAGATTAGGTGTTTAGCATCAGGTGTTTAGAGCTAGGCATTTAAGACTTGGTGTTTAGGGTTAGGTGTTTAAGACTAGGTGTTTAGGGTCAGGTGTTTAGCATCAGGTATTTAGGGCTAGGCCTTTAAGACTTGGTGTTTAGGGTCAGGTGTTTAAGGCTAGGTGTTTAGGGTCAGGTGATTATGGTCAGGTGTTTAAGGCTAGGTGTTTAGGGTCAGGTGTTTAAGGCTAGGTGTTTAGGGTCAGGTGTTTAAGGTTAGGTGTTTAGGGTCAGGTGTTTAAGGGTTAGGGTTAGGTGTTTAGCGGCTTGGTGTTTAGGGTCAGGTGTTTTAGGCTAGGTGTTTAGGGTCAGGTGTTTAAGGCTAGGTGTTTAGGGTCAGGTGTTTAAGGTTAGGTGTTTAGGGTCAGGTGTTTAAGGCTAGGTGTTTAGGGTTAGGTGTTTAGGGTCAGGTGTTTAGGGTCAGGTGTTTAGGGTTAGATGTTTAAGGCTAGGTGTTTAAGGCTAGGTGTTTAGGGTCAGGTTTTTAGGGTCAGGTGTTTAGGGCTAGGTGTTTAGGGTCAGGTGTTTAGGATCAGGTGTTTAAGGGTTCGGGTTAGGTGTTTAGCGGCTTGGTGTTTAGGGTCAGGTGTTTTAGGCTAGGTGTTTAGGGTTAGGTGTTTATGGTCAGGTGTTTAAGGCTAGGTGTTTAGGGTCAGGTGTTTAAGGCTAGGTGTTTAGGGTCAGGTGTTTAAGGTTAGGTGTTTAGGGTCAGGTGTTTAAGGCTAGGTGTTTAGGGTTAGGTGTTTAGGGTCAGGTGTTTAGGGTCAGGTGTTTAGGGTCAGGTGTTTAAGGCTAGGTGTTTAAGGCTAGGTGTTTAGGGTCAGGTGTTTAGGGTCAGGTGTTTAGGGCTAGGTGTTTAGGGTCAGGTGTTTAAGGGTTAGGGTTAGGTGTTTAGGGTCAGGTGTTTTAGGTTAGGTGTTTAGGGTTAGGTGTTTATGGTCAGGTGTTTAAGGTTAGGTGTTTAGGGTCAGGTGTTTAAGGTTAGGTGTTTAGGGTCAGGTGTTTAAGGCTAGGTGTTTAGGGTTAGGTGTTTAGGATCAGGTGTTTAGGGTTAGGTGTTTAAGGCTAGGTGTTTAGGGTTAGGTGTTTAAGGCTAGGTGTTTAGGGTCAGGTGTTTAGGGTCAGGTGTTTAGGTCAGGTGGTTATGGTCAGGTGATTAGGGTCAGGTGATTAGGGTCAGGTGTTTAGGGTTAGGTGTTTAGGGTCAGGTGTTTAGGGTCAGGTGATTAGGGTCAGGTGATTAGGGTCAGGTGTTTAGGGATAGGTGTTTAGGGTCAGGTGTTTAGGGTCAGGTGTTTAAGGCTAGGTGTTTAGGGTCAGGTGTTTAGGGTCAGGTGTTTAGGGTCAGGTGTTTAGGTCAGGTGGTTATGGTCAGGTGATTAGGGTTAGGTGTTTAGGGTCAGGTGTTTAGGGTCAGGTGTTTACGGCTAGGTGGTTATGGTCAGGTGTTCAGGGGTATGTGTTAAGTTTTAGATGTTTAGGTTCAGGTGATTAGGATCAGGTGTTTAAGTTTAGGTGTTTAGTTTTGTTGTTCAGGGATATTTGTTTAAGGTCAGGTGTTTAGGGTTATGTGTTGTTATTTACTTGCAGTTTCAAAAGTGCTTTTTATGACCATTTGTATGCATTGCATGTATTTTGATGCCCACAGCTTTGAAATTCCCTGATGAGTTCATGAGACTTTATGGAAAACAATTTTCAGTGTATTTCATTTAAGAATCATCTTTGTGTCATGTGTTTCCCCCTAGCATTATGAGAAGGGTTAGGGTTAGGTTAAATGTATAGCGCTCCACAATAAATGTGGATAACCTGGTTCAGCTCATTTGGTGTTTGAAAAGTTCATGTTTAACATCTGACTTTTGATGGCAGACGTTAGTTTGACGCGCCGTTTGAGACCTCTCTTCTGAAAGACAGCAGATGATGTGATGATGTCCGTTCCCAGGCTTCCTGTCTGGTCTCTGAGTCCCAGGGCAATTCCTAAAGGAGCTTACACTGTAATATCCTGATGAAAAGGGTTAGGGTTCTAAGCTTTCACTACATGCTTTTCTAGACCGTCCCGACTGTCTGTGCTGGTGGACTCCAGTTGTACTTCGACCACCTGCTAGCGTGTTCTCAAGAGTATCCCGCCTGACGTTCTCAGTGTACAGGAAGCGACCCTGTCACTGCTCCTGCTTTAACAATTAGTAGATTCGTCTCGTAGATTTGCTCTTTGGGACGCTTTTTAGCAGGTCCCAGGACAGAGTTATCATGATACCGACTAAGCTGTTGGTGTACCACAGCCCTGACGGCGGCATTCACACAGAGACGCTCCAGAACACCCGAAGACGCAAGAAATCCTGCAGCGAGCTCTTTCATAACGGCTACCGCGTGAAGATGCTTCACGGGCCGGCCTGTGAGAAAGAGGAACATGTCAGTTTTCACCGTACGGTCTCATCCTGCTTTCATGGCATCTCGTACTGGGGTAAGACGTGAGGATGGGGACTGAAGGATTTGTGGATTATTCCCGTTCAATTTGCAATGCAAGGACGAGGAAGCAGCTGTAATGAGCTTTACAAAAGTGTTACTCTTGGAATTTGGAGACTGTTCATGTTTTTTTAAATTCGTTTTTATAATTTAGACACGGGACGAAACATATACCTCAACTTTAAACGCCATTATATTTCAAAATAGCACCATTTATCACGATTTAACACAAACTTTATGCATTTATGACATCACTCACTAGCCATATATATTAAACATATTATTTTAATATATATATATATATAAATGTACATTATATATCGTTAATAGAAACATTTCTACTATATTCTGAGGCAAGGGGTCATTTTAGAAATCATTTCTTAATCAGTTTTTTGTCTAATTTCCAATGATAAAATTGCAAAATAAATAAAAAGTGAATTTTAAATAAAATTGCATGATTTCACGATACTCGAGAGATTAAATTAAATGGATATTAAGACTTTGTTTTCAGTCAATATATCTGATTTTATGATATTTATATTAAATATTTCAAACATACCTGTAAACATATTTAATCTGAATGATGATGATGATGATTACTTTCAGTTCTGTAGTCTGTTTTGTTGCGGTAAACGGGTCATGTGTGCTTAACTCTAGCTAAAGAGCTTATCTTATGGAAACCGATTTTAACCTTTTAAGCATTTGCTAAGCTCAGTCATAATCAGTATTTCATTAGAAATACTTTCAGACATGAGCCATTAGCACTACCAAGGGATCAAGGGCGATCTTATCTTGGTTTCTAACAAATATCAACGTGTCTGAGCAAGTTAAGAGTAGCAAACTACTTATGCAACGTAGTAGCACATCACGTGCTATTTTAAGTAGTGTACACTGTGTAGTGTGCAAGTATGCATTATTAGTATGCATGTGAGTCCGTCATGTGTGTGTTTGTGTTCGAGCTCATCTACACTGTAGTCACATACTTCTCTCGATGAGACTCAAATTTAGGCTTTTACGTCATGAGTGTTGCCCGCAGATGTTGAGCTTACTGTCCATCACTCGGTCAAAACACTCGCCAGATGCGCTCGGCGGCGTGGCTCTGAGAGATTACTTTTGATATTTTTGAGGGATATTTGGTTAACTGCTGTCGTTTAAACATGAATGATCACCTCAAAGGTACGAACTTGCACTTGCGTGTTTGAACGCGTGCTGTGATGTTTTGCGTGTCAGTGCTGTTCTGTGAACTACGTGTGTTTTATTGTGTTTTTTCATGCAGGTTTGAGGTTCTTAAGAGCCTTGAGGCTGATCCAGTTCTCAGAAATATTACAGTTTTTAAACATCTTAAAGACGAGGTAAGCATCGCTCGCAACCTGCATCATGAGACTTTTGATTGATTTTCCTCCTGCTTATTAATGCAAAGGATTATCGTTGATTAAATATGCAATATTTACTTAAAAATCGTATTATTCTTCCTTTTTTTTCCTCTCCAATTTGGACTGAGCAATTCTCAGTACTTAGCAGGTCCTCGTGGTGGCGCGGTTACTCGCCTCAATCCGGGTGGCGGAGGACGAATCTCGGTTGCGTCTGCTTCTGAGAGCGTCAATCCGCACATCTGATCACGTGACTCGTTGTGCATGACACCGCGGAGACTCACAGCATGTGGAGACTCATGCTACTCTCCACGATCCACACACAACTCACCACACGCCCCATTGAGAGAACCACTAATCACCACCACGAGGAGGTTACCCCATGTGACTCTACCCTCCCTAGCAACCGTGCCAATTTGGTTACCCCATGTGACTATACCCTCCCTAGCAACCGGCCAATTTGGTTACCCCATGTGACTCCACCCTCCCTAGCAACCGGGCCAATTTGGTTACCCCATGTGACTCTACCCTCCCTAGCAACCGGGACAATTTGGTTACCCCATGTGACTCTACCCTCCCTAGCAACCAGGACAATTTGGTTACCCCATGTGACTCTACCCTCCCTAGCAATCGGGCCAATTTGGTTGCTAAGGAGACCTGGCTGCTTAAGTTTATAACACCTAGTGAAGTTTGCTTACTAGTTTCATTGCACATGCACTGAAAGGTCAATCAAAATGACCCAGTATTATATATTCTGCGCTATGTGACTTCCTGTTGGGCATTTAAAGCAGTTGGTCCATATTTGTCAACAAGGTGCAATTGATTTGTCGTCTTGTCTAGGAATATGCTTGCATATCTGAAAATATGATATTTTGGCGTGAAAAGTGTGTTAAATGTCACACTCGCAACCCATTTTCGTATATAATATGTATGTAGCACTAATAAATATAATGTAATGTAATATTTTCAAAAAACTTGAATATAATATACAGGTCTGTGTACAGTATATATATATATACAGTTAAAGTCAGAAGTTTACATACACTTGGGTTGAAGTCATTAAAACTAATTTTTATACCAATCCACATATTTAATATTAGCAAACTATAGTTTTGGGGAGTCGTTTAGGACATCTACTTTGTGCATGACGAGTAATTAATCCAGTAACTGTTTACAGACCGATTGTGTCACTTTTAGTTGACTATAATCACAATTCCAGTGGGTCAGAAGTTTACTGTGCCTTTAAGCAGCTTGGAACATTCCAGAAAATGATGTCAAGACTAATTTAGCTTCTGATAGGCTAATTGGCTAATTTGAGTCAATTGGAGGTGCACCTGTGGATGTACTTTAGGGTCTATCTTCAAACTCAGTGCCTCTTTGCTTGACATCATGGGAAAATAAAAAGAAATCAGCCAAGACCTCAGAAAAACAATTGAGGACCTCCACAAGTCCGGTTCATCCTTGGGAGCAATTTCCAAATGCCTGAAGGTGCCACGTTCATCTGTACAAACAATAGTACGCAAGTATAAACACCATGTGACCACACAGCCATCATACCGCTCAGGAAGGAGACGCCATCATGTGACCACACAGTCATCATACCGCTCAGGAAGGAGACGCCATCATGTGACCACACAGTCATCATACCGCTCAGGAAGGAGACGCCATCATGTGACCACACAGTCATCATACCGCTCAGGAAGGAGACGCCATCATGTGACCACACAGTCATCATACCGCTCAGGAAGGAGACGCCATCATGTGACCACACAGTCATCACACCGCTCAGGAAGGAGACGCCATCATGTGACCACACAGTCATCACACCGCTCAGGAAGGAGACGCCATCATGTGACCACACAGTCATCATACCGCTCAGGAAGGAGACGCCATCATGTGACCACACAGCCATCATACCGCTCAGGAAGGAGACGCCATCATGTGACCACACAGTCATCATACCGCTCAGGAAGGAGACGCCATCATGTGACCACACAGTCATCATACCGCTCAGGAAGGAGACGCCATCATGTGACCACACAGTCATCATACCGCTCAGGAAGGAGACGCCATCATGTGACCACACAGTCATCATACCGCTCAGGAAGGAGACGCCATCATGTGACCACACAGTCATCACACCGCTCAGCAAGGAGACGCCATCATGTGACCACACAGTCATCATACCGCTCAGGAAGGAGACGCCATCATGTGACCACACAGTCATCATACCGCTCAGGAAGGAGACGCCATCATGTGACCACACAGTCATCATACCGCTCAGGAAGGAGACGCCATCATGTGACCACACAGTCATCACACCGCTCAGGAAGGAGACGCCATCATGTGACCACACAGCCATCATACCACTCAGGAAGGAGACGCCATCATGTGACCACACAGTCATCACACCGCTCAGGAAGGAGACGCCATCATGTGACCACACAGCCATCATACCACTCAGGAAGGAGACGCCATCATGTGACCACACAGTCATCATACCGCTCAGGAAGGAGACGCCATCATGTGACCACACAGTCATCATACCACTCAGGAAGGAGACGCCATCATGTGACCACACAGTCATCATACCGCTCAGGAAGGAGACGCCATCATGTGACCACACAGTCATCATACCGCTCAGGAAGGAGACGCCATCATGTGACCACACAGCCATCATACCACTCAGGAAGGAGACGCCATCATGTGACCACACAGTCATCATACCGCTCAGGAAGGAGACGCCATCATGTGACCACACAGTCATCATACCGCTCAGGAAGGAGACGCCATCATGTGACCACACAGTCATCACACCGCTCAGGAAGGAGACGCCATCATGTGACCACACAGCCATCATACCGCTCAGGAAGGAGACGCCATCATGTGACCACACAGTCATCACACCGCTCAGGAAGGAGACGCCATCATGTGACCACACAGCCATCACACCGCTCAGGAAGGAGACGCCATCATGTGACCACACAGTCATCACACCGCTCAGGAAGGAGACGCCATCATGTGACCACACAGCCATCATACCACTCAGGAAGGAGATGCCATCATGTGACCACACAGTCATCATACCGCTCAGGAAGGAGACGCCATCATGTGACCACACAGTCATCATACCGCTCAGGAAGGAGACGCCATCATGTGACCACACAGTCATCATACCGCTCAGGAAGGAGACGCATTCTGTCTCCTAGAGATGAACAGTTTGTGTGAAAAGTGCAAATCAATCCCAGAACAACAGCAAAGGACCTTGTGAAGATGCTGGAGGAAACAGGTAGACGAGTATCTAGATCCACAGCAAAACGAGTCCTATATGGACATCACCTGAAAGGCTCAGCAAGGAAGAAGCCACTGCTCCAAAACCACCATAAAAATGCCAGACTACAGTTTGCAAGTGCACATGGGGACAAAGATCTTACTTTAGGAGAAATGTCCTCTGGTCTAATGAAACAAATATTGAACTGTTTGTCCATAATGACCATCGTTATGTTTGGAGGGAAAAGGGTGAAGAACATCATCCCAACTGTGAAGCACGGGGGTGCAGCATCATGTTGTGGGGTTGTCGTGCTGCAGGAGGGACTGGTGCACTTCACAAAATAATGACATCATGAGGAAGGAATATTATGTGGATATATTGAAGAAACATCTCAAGACATCAGACAGGAAGTTAAAGCTCGTCGCAAATGGGTCTTCCAAATGGACAATGACCCCAAGCAGACCTCCAAAGTTGTGGCAAAATGGCTTAAGGACAACAAAGTCAAGATATTGGAGTGGCATCATAAAGCCCTGACCTCAATCTGAGGCCTAAAAACCCGACTCAGTTACACCAGTCCTGTCTGGAGGAACGGGACAAAATTCCAGCAACTGATTGTGGGAAGCTTGTGGAAGGATCCCCAAAACATCTGACCCAAGTTAAACAATTTAAAGGCAATGCTACCAAATGGTAACAAAGTGTGTGTCAACTTCTGACCCGCTGGGAATGTGATGAAAGAAATAAAAGCTGAAATAAATCATTCTCTTGACGATTATTCTGACATTTCACATTCTTAAAATAAACTATTGATCCCAACTGACCCAAGACAGGGAATGTTTCTACCGTTAAATGTCAGGAATTGTGAAAAATTTAGTTTAAATGTATTTGTCTAAGGTGTTTGTAAACTTCTGACTCAACTGTATATTTTAGGGGGGTCTGGGCGAGTATTGACGCTGACTATCACACCTGGATTTGCGAGTTCCCAGGGCGTGCTGAGTGACTCTAGCCAGGTCTCCTTAGCAACCAAATTGGCCCGGTTGCTAGGGAGGGTAGAGTCACATGGGGTAACCAAATTGGCCCGGTTGCTAGGGAAGGTAGAGTCACATGGGGTAACCAAATTGGCCCGGTTGCTAGGGAAGGTAGAGTCACATGGGGTAACCAAATTGGCCCGGTTGCTACGGAGGGTAGCGTCACATGGGGTAACCAAATTGGCCCGGTTGCTAGGGAGGGTAGCGTCACATGGGGTAACCAAATTGGCCCAGTTGCTAGGGAGGGTAGAGTCACATGGGGTAACCAAATTGGCCCAGTTGCTAGGGAGGGTAGAGTCACATGTGGTAACCAAATTGGCCGGTTGCTAGGGAGGGTAGAGTCACATGGGGTAACCAATTTGGCCCAGTTGCTAGGGATGGTAGAGTCACATGGGGTAACCAAATTGGCCCAGTTGCTAGGGAGGGTAGAGTCACATGGGGTAACCAAATTGTCCCAGTTGCTAGGGAGGGTAGAGTCACATGGGGTAACCAAATTATCCCAGTTGCTAGGGAGGGTTGAGTCACATGAGGTAACCTCCTCGTGGTCACTATAATGTGGTTGTCGCTCTTGGTGGGGCGTGTGGTGAGTTGAGCGTGGATGCTGCGGAGAATAGCGTGAAGTCTCCACGGTAACGCACTCAACAAGTCACATGATAAGATGCGCGGATCGTCGGTCTCAGACGCGGAGGCAACTGAGACTCGTCCTCCGCCACCCGGATTGAGGCGAGCCACTACGCCGCCGCGAGGACTCGGAGCGCGTCGGGAACTGCCCGTTCCAAATTGGGGGAGAAAATCAAAAATCATGATATTTTTAAAATGACAATTTTAAATGTATTAAATAAATCAGGCATAAAAATCACTAACTTTTATTGATTTGTTTCAGTGATGCAATCTTTAATGCCACGATTTTCCATTTTTATTATATATTTAAATGTGTATTTTATTACTTAATTTTGAGTTATATTTGATTGCATATGGCCTATATATATATATATATATTATATACGCCTGGACATTGTGGTTATTAATCTCTCGGTCCCCCTGTAGCTTATATCTAAAGCTCGAGCACAGATGTGCAGAAGAGCTTATTGTGGCACAGGATGATTTTAATAATCTCCTAGAAATTCCCTGGAATGTTGATGATGAGGTGAAACCCCCCTTCAGCGCATCAAACGACCAAACGTATATTAGCATTAATATTAAAACATGCTAACACTCTTATTTGATCGATTAGTTGATTGCAAGATCAAACCGGCTCATTCTGTAGGTAACTCACGTGCATGTATGTGTTATGTGTGTTTTGGCCAGTCGGGGTCATTTTTGGGGATGCATTAATGACATGCATGCACACGCGTGTTTCTGAAATGTGTTTTCACAGCAACTCCATAAAGCTGGTGAACTTGTGCTCCATCTTTATAAGCACATGGCTGACCGCAGCGGGCTTCATTCATCTGGTAAGTTCCTCGCCGAGCCGTTTTGCACGATGCACGCACGAATGCAACGGGAGACATGCTCAGACTGCGGATGTGTTTGCAGGTGGAAAACTCGGGCGATCCTTGGGAAAATTTCCAAAATTCCCAACCACTTTCCTACTGGGAGTGCGTGTACTTACTCATGGTGACCATGTCCACGGTGGGGTATGGAGACGTGTGCGCTAAAACCACCCTCGGACGCCTCTTCATGGTCTTCTTCATTCTCGGAGGATTGGTAAAACACGAATTCCCTGAAAGAGCTGGAGTTCAAACCCTTCATGATGCTTCATCCCGATCCAAATATTCCCAGCTTCTGTTTGCCGTGATGGGGAAATCTGTGTTTATATTGTGCTGTTGTGATTGCAAGATACATCATATTATCTACAGAATATATTTCAAATGCTATAAGTGGGAAAATCATCGGGGATAATGAAGTAATTCTGCTTGTTGAACTTTTGGAAATCCCGACCCAATTTACCCCCTCTCCCAAAACACCAACAAACTTTATGACGGGTCGAGATATGACACACGGTTATGATGTAAACATGCATCATACTGCTTACTGAGTCAAAATGAAATAATTCAAAACATATTTAAATAAATCATCAAATACAGAATTAAATAAATAAAACTATAAAATCATTAAATCACTAAATAAACGTCTCCTAATCAATAAATGTGGAATAGTGATTTCATTATTAATTAAATGATTTTAAATTGTTTTGATTATGTATTTAATCATTTATTTAAATAAATCATTAAATAATTTTAGAAAACCATAAAATCACTAAATTAATAATGATTTTATTTAGTGATTTAATTATAAATATTATGATTTTAAAACAATTTAATGATGTATTTAATTATTCTTTATTTAAATAATTAAATACAAAATTAAATCAATAAATGTGATATTGTGATTTTTATTTAGTGATTTCATTATAAATATTATGATTTTAAATATTTTAAAACAATTAAACAATTTAATTATGTATTTAATTATTATTCATTTAAATAAATAATTAAATACAAAATGAAAATAATTTTAGAAAACCATTAAATCACTAAACTAATCATTAAATCAATTAAAGTGATATTATGATTTTATTTATTGATTTAATTATAAATATTATGATTTTTAATAGTTATCAAACAATTTAATAGTTTTTAATCAGTTTAATTATGTATTTATTCATTTATTTAAAGAAATCATCAAATAAAAAATTAAATAATTTTAGAAAACTATAAAATCATTAAATCACTAAATAAATCAATAAATGTGAAATAGCGATTTTATTTATTGATTTAATTATAAATGTTATGATTTTAAATAGTTATCAAACAATTTAATGATGTATTTAATTATTATTCATTTAAATAATTACTTAAATACAAAATGAAATCATTTTAGAAAACTATAAAATCATCAAATTAATCATTAAATCACTAAATAAATCAATAAATGTTGAATACTGATTTTATTTAGTGATTTAATAATTAATTTAATGATTTTAAATAGTTTTTAAATGATTAAATGATGCATTTAAATCATGTATTAAAATAAATCTTCAAATACAAAATTAAATCATTTTAGAAAACTATAAAATCATTAAAATAATCAATAAATGTGAAATAGCGATTTTATTTATTCATTTAATTATAAATATTATGATTTTAAATAGTTTTCAAACAATTTAATGATGTATTTAATTATTATTTATTTAAATAAATCATCAAATAATAAATTAAATCATTTTAGAAAATCATAAAATCACTAAATTAATCATTAAATCAATTAATGTGATATTGTGATTTTATTTAGTGATTTTATTATAAATATTATGATTTTAAATAGTTTTTCAATAAATCATCAAATAAAAAATTAAATCATTTTAGAAAACTATAAAATCATTAAAATAATCATTAGATCACTAAATAAATCAATAAATG
>JAVLUX010000035.1:1855000-1882500 GCA_032164185.1 Moxostoma hubbsi
GACCCCTTGACCCTCCAATTCCAATATGGCCGCTGTCCAAATAAGCAGTTTGGGCTGTAGTATGGGGCCTTACACCCCACTGTTCGCGCAAATTCATCTACAAGCACCAAATTTGGCACAGATAGAGCTGAAGGCATAATGAAATGATTTAGCCAGGGCGCCCGAGCCAATTGTCCCTGAAACCAAGATGGCGGCCAAATCCAATATGGCCGCCGCCTGAAAGAAAAATTTGCCGCTTTTAGATGAATTTGCGCGAAATGACCTATTTATGTGCTTAAGGCCCCCAACTATAAAGGGATTTATTGCATGCACTGATGAATGTTTCACACAAGTACATTGTGATTTCGTGTTGACTCAAAGGCTTTTGGCTTGTTACAATGGCACTGCTTTGCTGTTGTCGCTTGCAAACCCAATATTTTTCATTTGATGTTTTATTGTCATTGCTCTCATATAGTTAAACGTTACAGATTGTAACAATCAAACATTGTTTCATGTATAGTATATGTTTTCCTATTCCCAATATTTCTCAGGCATATAGTGGTTTGTGGTCACATCACATTGGAGAGCGTCTCCAACTTCCTTAAAGACTTCCTACACAAGGACAGGGATGATGTCAATGTAGAAATTGTTTTTCTCCATAAGTAAGTATACACTTCTAAGTAAGATTGAAATGTTTACGGTGTGGATATGGATTGTGTATGATAGATTCGGACAGTGCTGTATTTGTGTTGTAGTATTTCCCCTAATCTTGAGCTGGAAGCCTTGTTCAAGAGACACTTCACACAGGTGGAGTTTTACCAGGGGTCTGTCCTAAACCCTCACGATCTCGCCCGAGTCAAGGTACGTGGCTTTGTCGTACTGTTTGGTTTGGCTTCTTGGTTTCTTTATGTACTTCCTGTTTGAAGTTTTTGGGGGGATTTCATCAAAATAACATCACAGACGCACATGAGGAGATTGAAATCTCTTCTGTCTGTTTTTTGTAGATCGAGTCGGCTGATGCGTGTCTGATTTTAGCCAATAAGTATTGCGCAGATCCTGATGCGGAGGACGCGTCCAATATCATGAGGTAGGACTTTAAAACTACATTTTATGTATATAAACCTTGACACTCCACAATGCTAATGGGAAAATGTTTTGTGGACTGATGAAACTAAGGTTGAATTGTTTGGGAAGAACATGCAGCACTATGTATGGCATAAAAAGGGCACCGTATACTAACATGAAAGCATCATCCCAACGGTGAAGTACGGTGGAGGGAGCATCGTGATTTGGGGCACTTTGCTGCTTCGGGGTCTGGACCACTTGCCATCATCGGGAAAATTGAATTCCCAACTTTATTAAGAAATCCTACAGGATAATGTCAGGGTGGCTGTGCACCAGCTGCAGCTCAGTAGAGTTGAATGATGCAGCAGGACATCGAAGTAAATCCACTACAGAATGGCTTCAAAAAAAGAAAATCCCCCTTTTGGAGTGTCCCAGTCAGAGCCCAGACCTTAACCCAATAGAGATGCTGTGGAATGACCTCAAGAGAGCCGTACACAACAGACATCCAATGAATAAGTCTGAGCTGAAGCAGTTCTGTAAGGAAGAATGATCCCAAATTCCTTCTGAATGTTGTTCAGGTTTGGTCCACCTCTATCAGAGAGGCTTGATTGCGGTTATTGCTGCCAAACGAGGATCGCCCAGTTATTAAATCCAAGGGTTCACTTACTTTTTCCACAGCACTCTGAATGCTTAATGGGATGTGATCAATAAAGACATGAAAGATTATAACTGTTTGTGTGTTGTTATCTTAAGCACATTGTGTTTGTCTATACATGTGACTTTAATGAAGATGAGATCACATTTTAGGACCAATTAATGCAGAATACTTTGGAATTAGCTGGTTTTCTGCATTAATTGGTCAAAAAATGTGATTTCCATATCTCATTTTATATATCATATGCATATATGATTTAAAGTGTGATGTTTGTGTTTTATAGGGTGATATCCATTAAAAACTACCATCCAAAGATCCGTATCATTACTCAGATGCTGCAATATCACAATAAGGTGAGAATGTGCACGTTACATGGGACCTCCAGCCTCAAACAGCCTCAGTCGTCATTCCCAGATGAACTCAACCGCATCTTCTCGTTCCCAGGCTCACCTTCTCAACATCCCGAGCTGGAACTGGAAGGAGGGCGATGATGCCATCTGTCTGGCCGAGCTGAAGTTGGGCTTCATCGCTCAGAGCTGCCTGGCACAGGGTCTGTCCACCATGCTGGCAAACCTCTTCTCCATGAGGTCCTACATTAAGGTCGGTCCACATTCAAGCCGCTGGAGCAAAACACGAATGCTTTCAAAACACTGAACGTACGAAACCTTTTTACCCCCCGTTTAGATCGAAGAGGACACGTGGCAGAAGTATTACTTAGAGGGCGTGGCCAATGAAATGTACACGGAGTATCTGTCCAGTGCCTTTGTGGGTCTGTCTTTCCCCACGGTTTGTGAGTAAGTATGCATTAGTGATTCGCTCCAGCTAAAGTCTGACCAATTCACAAAGAAATGACTCGTATGAGCCTGTAATTAAAAATAAGTCAGTCTTGAGTTATCGGTTGTGCTGAAGGCTAACGAGTCGTCGACTCAACGTGGGATGAATAGATTAATTCAACATAATTGAACGCTTCACCCAAAAATGTAAATTCAGTCATTATTTACTCACTCCAGTGTTGTTATAACCCGATATGACTTACTTTCTATATCTGAACACAAAAAGAGAAACTGTGAAGAATTGTTGTGCTCAGTGATGTCATACAATGGCAGTTTATGGTCCTCTTCAAGCTTCAAAAGAACACAAATGTATCATTCAGAAGTCTAATTAATTATTCATGAGACTCATGATTGTCATTAACATATACGATAAGTTTTGGTGCGAAACTAACTGAAATCTGATGTATTATTTAGTGAAAATGTGTGCGTTCATGATATATGAGAGCAACAGTTCACGCACCCCCTTCGCAACATTGGGGCGTTCAAGCGAAAACTCGTTTTGTTTATCTAAAAACAGCGATAGTGACAACAGATCACAACACAACTGAACACAAAACAGAGAACAAAACTTACTAAACATGTCTGAAGAGTTTGTAGATTTGATGCATTTCTGTGCCCAGCCTTGTTTTTTTTTTGAAAGAAGTACTCTGTAAACGTCGATGAGGCTACAGGCCGCCGCAGTCACACCGTGTCCTAACCTGACGGCTAACGACATGTGATAAAAGGTATATTTTCTATAGTAATCAGAGTTTTTGTCCTAAGCAGCCGTGACGAGCGCCGGAATGTTCTATCGATCGCTTGCTTTCTGTTTTCAGCGTCGCGCGGGTAACTTCGTCCACTGTGAACCGGCACCGGTCCAAAAACGTATTAAAAACAAGGCTGGGCATAGAAATGCATCAATTCTCCAACTACAAACTCTTCAGACATGTTTAGTAAGTTCTGTTCTCTGTTTTGTGTGCAGTTGTGTTGTGATCTGTTGTCACCATCACAGTGGAGGACCTGTTTTTAGATAAACAAAACGAGTTTTCGCTTGAACTCCCCAATGTTGCGAAGGGGGTGCGTGAACTGTTGCTCTCATATATCATGAACATACACATTTTCACTAAATAATACATCAGATTTCAGTTAGTTTCGCACCAAACCTTATCGTATATATTAATGACAATCATGAGGCTCATGAATAATTAATCAGACTTCTGAATGATACATTTGTGTTGTTTTGAAGCTTGAAGAGGACCATAAACTGCCATTGTATGACATCACTGAGCACAACATTTATTCACAATTATCCCCTTTGTGTTCAGAAATAGAAAGTAAGTCATATGGGGTTATAACAAACCAGGGGTGCGTTCACAATGACTGAATTATCATTTTTGGGTGAACTACCCTTTTTAATGCATGCTATCTAGTCCATGAGATAATAATTCATTTTTTTATCATGAATGGATCATTTGAAGTAGAAAAGGAACTTCAGATCAAAGAAGTTGTCGCCAAACGTAAACGTAAAACTAACAATGCAAATCGCGAACAGTGAAGCCATGCACGCTCATTAATTATTCAAGCATGCTGGGAACACCAGGTAAAACGTACTTATTATATTTACCAGTGAAATGTACTCAAATGAGCAAATAATTGTAAGCTGTCAACCATTAAGAATACTTACATAAATATATGAACGTTTAATTTACTTTATAATACTGTAATACTTTTGATTTCTCTGTAGGCTCTGTTATGTGAAGCTGAAACTTTTGCTGATTGCCATCGAGTATAAATCGGACCAGAGAGAAAGCAGGTCAGTCTGTTCTTCATTTCTTTTAATAAAAACAAATATTTTCTAATAATTGTCAAGATTTCTTAGTATTTGTTTTTTTGTACCTTTTGCTTTAACAACCGCATGCGCTTGAGTTGCCATGGATACAACCATGTTATGATCATGTCATCCCAGTGCACTCAAAAATGAAAATACCGTTATCATGTACTCACTCTCGGGTCGTTCCAAATCCGTATGACTTGCTGTGGAATTCAAAAGGAGTTCACTAGGTTTGACGTCATAGATGGCACAAATCATTGGTTCTTGGGTGTCACATGACTCGGCTACAACAGAGGAATATTAGCAGTCAACAATGACATAAAATGACTGAATTAGCATTTTTGGTTGAACTATTCCTCCAAATATTCTTACTTTTGATCAGATTTTAGGAGTGAACGCACTTAACTGCATGGAGAGATATAGGATGCTCCCTTGCTCCCTATTTAGTGCATGACTTAACCTCCAGTGTGCTGTCTGTCTGCACTGGTCTCAGAACAGTTATAGGAGAGCTATAGGATGCTCCCTTGCTCCCTATTTAGTGCATGACTTAACCTCCAGTGTGCTGTCTGTCTGCACTGGTCTCAGAACAGTTATAGGAGAGCTATAGGATGCTCCCTTGCTCCCTATTTAGTGCATGACTTAACCTCCAGTGCGCTGTCTGTCTGCACTGGTCCCAGAACAGTTATAGGAGAGATATAGGATGCTCCCTTGCTCCCTATTTAGTGCATGACTTAACCTCCAGTGTGCTGTCTGTCTGCACTGGTCTCAGAACAGTTATAGGAGAGCTATAGGATGCTCCCTTGCTCCCTATTTAGTGCATGACTTAACCTCCAGTGTGTTGTCTGTCTGCACTGGTCTCAGAACAGTTATAGGAGAGCTATAGGATGCTCCCTTGCTCCCTATTTAGCGCATGACTTAACCTCCAGTGTGCTGTCTGTCTGCACTGGTCTCAGAACAGTTATAGGAGAGCTATAGGATGCTCCCTTGCTCCCTATTTAGCGCATGACTTAACCTCCAGTGTGCTGTCTGTCTGCACTGGTCTCAGAACAGTTATAGGAGAGATATAGGATGCTCCCTTGCTCCCTATTTAGTGCATGACTTAACCTCCAGTGTGCTGTCTGTCTGCACTGGTCTCAGAACAGTTATAGGAGAGCTATAGGATGCTCCCTTGCTCCCTATTTAGTGCATGACTTAACCTCCAGTGTGCTGTCTGTCTGCACTGGTCTCAGAACAGTTATAGGAGAGCTATAGGATGCTCCCTTGCTCCCTATTTAGTGCATGACTTAACCTCCAGTGCGCTGTCTGTCTGCACTGGTCCCAGAACAGTTATAGGAGAGATATAGGATGCTCCCTTGCTCCCTATTTAGTGCATGACTTAACCTCCAGTGTGCTGTCTGTCTGCACTGGTCTCAGAACAGTTATAGGAGAGCTATAGGATGCTCCCTTGCTCCCTATTTAGTGCATGACTTAACCTCCAGTGTGTTGTCTGTCTGCACTGGTCTCAGAACAGTTATAGGAGAGCTATAGGATGCTCCCTTGCTCCCTATTTAGCGCATGACTTAACCTCCAGTGTGCTGTCTGTCTGCACTGGTCTCAGAACAGTTATAGGAGAGCTATAGGATGCTCCCTTGCTCCCTATTTAGTGCATGACTTAACCTCCAGTGTGCTGTCTGTCTGCACTGGTCTCAGAACAGTTATAGGAGAGCTATAGGATGCTCCCTTGCTCCCTATGTAGTGAATGACTTAACCTCCAGTGTGCTGTCTGTCTGCACTGGTCTCAGAACAGTTATAGGAGAGCTATAGGATGCTCCCTTGCTCCCTATTTAGTGCATGACTTAACCTCCAGTGTGCTGTCTGTCTGCACTGGTCTCAGAACAGTTATAGGAGAGCTATAGGATGCTCCCTTGCTCCCTATTTAGCGCATGACTTAACCTCCAGTGTGCTGTCTGTCTGCACTGGTCTCAGAACAGTTATAGGAGAGCTATAGGATGCTCCCTTGCTCCCTATTTAGTGCATGACTTAACCTCCAGTGTGCTGTCTGTCTGCACTGGTCTCAGAACAGTTATAGGAGAGCTATAGGATGCTCCCTTGCTCCCTATTTAGCGCATGACTTAACCTCCAGTGTGCTGTCTGTCTGCACTGGTCTCAGAACAGTTATAGGAGAGCTATAGGATGCTCCCTTGCTCCCTATTTAGCGCATGACTTAACCTCCAGTGTGCTGTCTGTCTGCACTGGTCTCAGAACAGTTATAGGAGAGCTATAGGATGCTCCCTTGCTCCCTATTTAGTGCATGACTTAACCTCCAGTGCGCTGTCTGTCTGCACTGGTCCCAGAACAGTTATAGGAGAGATATAGGATGCTCCCTTGCTCCCTATTTAGTGCATGACTTAACCTCCAGTGCGCTGTCTGTCTGCACTGGTCCCAGAACAGTTATAGGAGAGCTATAGGATGCTCCCTTGCTCCCTATTTAGTGCATGACTTAACCTCCAGTGTGCTGTCTGTCTGCACTGGTCTCAGAACAGTTATAGGAGAGCTATAGGATGCTCCCTTGCTCCCTATTTAGTGCATGACTTAACCTCCAGTGTGCTGTCTGTCTGCACTGGTCTCAGAACAGTTATAGGAGAGATATAGGATGCTCCCTTGCTCCCTATTTAGTGCATGACTTAACCTCCAGTGTGCTGTCTGTCTGCACTGGTCTCAGAACAGTTATAGGAGAGATATAGGATGCTCCCTTGCTCCCTATTTAGTGCATGACTTAACCTCCAGTGTGCTGTCTGTCTGCACTGGTCTCAGAACAGTTATAGGAGAGTTATAGGTTCAAAATAACTAACATGTTTTTTTCTGCTTTTGAGGAAATTCGGTGCCGGTGTACACGTATGTGGACGTCGTGTTTATCAGCGCGCTGACGCATGAAAAATGAACCGATTTTTTTAAAATGGCATATCAAACGAAACTATAGACTCTCCTCTTTACAACCAAACAGGTTTCAATGCAATAATGTAACGATTTTTCATACCAGAGGCACTTATGTTGGCACAGCGTCCGTAAGAGCACTTCAAGGAAATCAACATCATGTTGTCGTTTGTTTAGTTTATGTTTGTGTTTTGCAGCACGCTGATTAACCCGGGGAATCACGTGAAGATGCAGGAGGGGACACTTGGATTCTTCATTGCCAGCGATGCCAAAGAGGTCAAAAGGTTAGCTGATTATAGAGTCTGTTTAGCTTTAGATTAGACGTCATCTCTGCTCATATGTTGAATGGATGTTTTTGTCTCCATCAGGGCACTTTTCTACTGTAAAGCTTGTCACGATGACATCACAGACCCGAAACGGATCAAGAAATGTGGCTGCAAGCGAAGTACGTACTCGGAGCAAAGGATAGATATTTATTTTTACTGATTGCAACCTAGATGCATTGAAGTATTTATTGAATATTTCATCTAAAAGTTACGATTCTGACGCGCTGTCAGTCTGCCTTGGAGCAGAAAAGGTGAATTATTAAATCATAACCTTGCTGCTTTCTCCGTATAATAAAAGTGAATGGGGACTGGGGCTGTCGAGCTCCAAAATAACAATTGTATTGACGTCAAACTTGACATAAACATTATTAATCCTCTTCTAAACAGACAAGGCTTTCACCTCCACCTGAGACTGTAAATACATCAAAACTAATTAATTCAAATCAACACATTTCACATTTCACATTTTCCCTCTCTCTTGCTGCGGCGGATCTGTGACCATCCTTTCACCCCGTCCCTCTGATAGTGTTGTATTGTGAGTAACGACTCTGTTAATGCAGAATGCTAATGTATGAGCCCGCTGCATGTGTGAATGTAAAACTACATTTCCCATCAACCCACTGGCCTCCGCCGCATCATCAACAGGAGACAACTTCACTTCGAACTGTTCTTACACCCTCAACGTTTTGTTTTGCTAATTAGTAGAGGTCGACCCGATAGCGAATTTTACCGCTAACGATAACTAGGTTGGGCCGTACTTGCCGATAACCGATTAATCAACCGATAGTTAAATAATTTAAACATTAAAATATGATGTAAATGTGTGTTTCTTTAGCTATAACACTTTGCAAGTCCAATTTGTTAGCAAGGATTTATTAGCTCCAGCAACGGACGCAAACAGGAAAAACTATCGGTATGGATTTTAGCCGATAACGATAGTTCCACCAATCAACTATCGGTGCCGATTAATCGGCAAAACCGATGAATCGGTCGACCTCTACTAATTCGTAATATACAAGTATATACTAATATATTAAACTTCTTTCACGTTTTGCTTTTTGCTTTTCCGTATCATTGGTTGGAATCAATCAAAAGTGATAATCGGAAAAAGTTTAGACTTGAAACGTTATGTAAGCCATTGGGAAACCCCCTCATATTCCCTCCATTCAATTTAACATGGAAACTAGTTACAAAATCAGTTTTCCAGGACACGTAAAAAATCATTCAAACATAATTTGAACATTTTGAGCTCATATATAGTAAGTAAAAAAAGGTCAAAGATTTTACGGTGTAACAAAATCGCATATAACTTGATAAAAGTCAAGTTTTTCTAAAGGTGTGCCGCAAGGCTATGTATTAGGGCCGCTCAAGTTTCCCGATTTACAGCTTCTGCTAAGGAAATGCATACTGTTATGCCCCATCCTTTAACATGCTCCTCCTCCTATTCTCCTCTCATCCGTCCCATGACCCCCCAGACAAGAGATCCGGCTCCAAGAGAATGCGGCTGGCATGTTGTGTAGCTTGCGGTGGGGCAGATCGGTGCTGCTCGTGCATGTCAGAAAGTGTCTCTAGTAACTTGGAGGTCCTGCATCGTGGCTTCCCCCTCTCTCCTGTCTCTCTGTATGATAACACAACTACTTTACACTCCTGTAAGTGAAAGCCTTCCCTATACCACCTGTGCCCGCTGCCTGTGTGTGTGCGCCCTCTAGCTGGTGCAGTGCCACGTTGGGGTGGCATCTGATTTGGTGAAGGCTGCTGCTTGCTGATGTGTCTGTCTGGTAGACCTGGTCTCTTGCATGCTTTTGTTTGTTTGTTTAATGTTTAGTAACAATGTAGTTTAGATTTGTGGTGCATTCAATTGTGCTTTTGCATAACATTTCTTTTTGATTACTTTCAGCTGTGATGGATATTTACGCAATGAAACGCCAATCAATCTTTATTATCTGAACATTAATTACTGTTCAGAGTAAGATAGTAGTATTTAACACATCTCTTGGCATTACTAACACTTCTATAGGAAGTCGGTTATAGAACTATATATATGTCTGTATAGGGGGATGAAGCACAGATGGGTCCCAGGTAGTGTCCCGGCCTGGCCAAGCTGGTTAGGCTGGTTTGCTTTGCTGGTTTTAGAGGGGTTTGGGTCACTTGTGAGCTGGGAGTCGATTTAAACACCAGCTTGGCATGGCTAGGAGACCCCATAAACCATCTAAGACCATCAAAACCTCTTATTTTGGCCTTTATTGTTGTTTTCTCAATGGTTGTGAGCAAACGTTTAAGTGCCAAAGGACACTTGCAAAGCTAACCTAAGCTAAGCTAATTAGCCTCCAAGCTAACAGACATACACCAATCCTCCCAATTTTTCATTGTGCACTTTAAAACACGGTTATGAGAAAAGTTTTCATTTGGGTGCTTGAAGAGGGTCAGTATTTTAGGGAGAATGCACGTGTTAGCAGGATTCATTATTATATATTCATTAATGTTTCAAAGAGCGGTTCAGGGCTTCCATACCATTACAATGCCATAGAAACATCACCACTTAAAACATCCTAGTAACCACATAGAAATGCACAAAAAAACTCAAAACACCTTAGCAACTGCATAGAAATGCACAAAAAAACTCAAAACACCTTAGCAACTGCATAGAAATGCACAAAAAAACTCAAAACACCTTAGCAACCGCATAGAAATGCACAAAAAAACTCAAAACTCCTTAGCAACCACATATAAATGCAGAAAAAAACCCTCAAAACACCTTAGCAACCGCATAGAAATGCAGAAAAAACTCAAAACACCCTAGCAACCACATAGAAATGCAGAAAAAAACCCTCAAAACACCTTAGCAACCGCATAGAAATGCAGAAAAAAACCCTCAAAACACCTTAGCAACCGCATAGAAATGCAGAAAAAACCTCAAAACACCTTAGCAACTGCATAGAAATGCAGAACAAAATCAAAACACCATAGCAACCACATAGAAATGCAGAAAAAACCCTCAAAACACCTTAGCAACCACATAGAAATGCAGAAAAAAACCCTCAAAACACCTTAGCAACCGCATAGAAATGCACAAAAAACCTCAAAACACCTTAGCAACCGCATAGAAATGCACAAAAAAACCTCAAAACACCTTAGCAACCGCATAGAAATGCAGAAAAAAACCTCAAAACACCTTAGCAACCGCATAGAAATGCAAAAAAACCTCAAAACACCTTAGCAACCGCATAGAAATGCAGAAAAAAACTCAAAACACCATAGCAACCACATAGAAATGTACCTTAGCAACCGCATAGAAATGCACAAAAAACCCTCAAAACACCTTAGCAACTGCAAAGAAATGCAGAAAAACCTCAAAACACCTTAGCAACCGCATAGAAATGCAGAAAAAACTCAAAACACCTTAGCAACCACATAGAAATGCACCTTAGCAACTGTATAGAAATGCACAAAAAACCCTCAAAACACCATAGCAACCGCATATTGTTGTTTTCTCAATGGTTGTGAGCAAACGTTTAAGTGCCAAAGGACACTTGCAAAGCTAACCTAAGCTAAGCTAATTAGCCTCCAAGCTAACAGACATACACCAATCCTCCCAATTTTTCATTGTGCACTTTAAAACACGGTTATGAGAAAAGTTTTCATTTGAGGTGCTTGTAGAGGGTCAGTATTTTAGGGAGAATGCACGTGTTAGCAGGACTCATTAGCATTTTCTCTAGCCGTTAGCTTGTGTTGCTCAAATGCTCACTGGCGCATCTTATTGTTCCGCTTGTCTCATTTTAACTTCATGCTGTCTTTGCATTTGTCTCAGCTAAAAGTAACTATAATGGATACATCAAATCAAGTAAGTCACCCCTGCACCCCCCCAAAAGACCCCCCCCCCCCCCCCCCCCCCACACCCACACCCCAATGATAATCGATTGTGTTTTAATTTCATGCTAGTCCTTCCTTAACTCTTCCCGCTCATCCATGTCTCAGTGTGTGTGTGTTACATGGTCTGGTGTATGTATGTGTGCTAATTAAGGTATCTGTTCAATTTAATTAATTAATCTTGGTATACCCTCTATAGAAAAGCTTATATATACACATTGCATAATTTTAATTTAATTTAGCAATAATAAAAAAAAATGCATTATTTTTATTTGCCATGTGAGAACATAAGCAGAAAATATGTCCCCAAAAAAAAATTTTTTTTTTTTTTTTTAATTTTAAATCTTGCAGATATTTTGCAAGGTGTGTGTAAAGTATAGCAGAACTGTAATGAGTTATGCAGACACCAAACACTAGATGGTGCTGCAGCACTGTTCTGATCATGTGGCATGCATGTCAACTCAGTTTTATTTCTACATAAAATGTCTTGCCATACCAAATAAATACTGTTCAGTTTTGCAGAATGAGTGTCCGCCCCGTGCATACACTCCAGTTGTGCCTTTAATTAAAACATTACAGTATATTGCCAATTGTTTACAGTAAACAAGTGTAATTAATTTGTCATTGAAAGTAGTTCTGATATCCCAGAATGCAATTTGGTTCACTCTTGTGTGTGATGATAAATGTTTCTTATCTGACAGTAAATGATGAACTCAAACCAACATTCCAGCCCCAGAACCGAGCTGTGCCCACAGTCAGAGTGCCCTCCGTGGTCCCGGAGATCCGAGTGACGGTGCCTTTAGTAAATAACCGTAAAGGGAGTCTGCTGTCACCCGCCACCTCGTGCCTGCCCAGACTCAGTCTCGCCAGCGCTAGAGAGCTGCACCAAGGTGGCACGAGCAAAGAAACGGGCTCTCATGCCAACCGATTGCATCGGGCATGCAGTCTGCCCGTTAAATACAGATATGATTCCAGGCACAGCTCGACCTCCAGCATCGGTCAGCACAGACTCTGTAAGACTCTGCCTGGCATTGTGACAAACGCATGTGAGCTAACAGAGTTCTGAAATGCTAAACTATCCATCCCGCGGTCATTAACGGAAAATGCACAGGAAGTCTGTGTTTGCATATCTGAGCCGAGCTATAATATGGTTGCTGTGGTTTGAAGCAGGGTCCAAAAATAACACGCAACTTTAACCTTTTTAGAAATTGCAACTAAATACATGGTTTAAAATCATCAAAGGGAGTCTTCCAAAATACGGGTCATCCACTCTGTGTTTGTGTTATTGTGTGTGTGTGTGTGTGTGTGTGTTTGCTTGCTTTGTGACGGTTGTTTATAAGTAAATAAGTGTGGTAGTGTGTCACACTCTCGCTGATGTTTCAGTAGTGGAGGAAGATCAGCTGTCCGCTCTGTCACCCAAGAAAAAACAACGTAACGGAGGGATGAGAAACTCGCCCACCAGCTCACACAAAATAATCAGGTAAGATAACCAATTTGCCAATGTGTGTGTGTGTTTCTGCTTGTTAAAAAGCACTCGGAACTCCCTAGCAACCACATAGCAACAGTGTAATAACCATTCTGACCCACCCACCCACTCCAAAACCCTTCTGGGCATGAACAACGAACGTTGAAGAATGTTTGTAACCCAACAGTTGTGGGGCACCATTGACTTCCATAGTATGAAAAAAATACTATGGAAGTCAATGGTGCCTCACAACTGTTGGGTTACAAACATTTTTCAAAATATCTTCCTTTGTGTTCAGAAGAACAAAGACATTTGTACAGGTTTGGAACAACTTTAGAAATGCAGAAAAAAAATCAAAACACCTTAGCAGCCACATAGAAATGCACAAAAAACCCTCAAAACACCTTAGCAACCGCATAGAAATGCACAAAAAAACCCTCAAAACACCTTAGCAACCGCATAGAAATGCACAAAAAAAACCTCAAAACACCTTACAAACCGCATAGAAATGCACAAAAAACCCTCAAAACACCTTAGCAACCACATAGAAATGCACAAAAAAACCCTCAAAACACCTTAGCAACCGCATAGAAATGCAGAAAAACCCTCAAAACACCTTAGCAACCGCATAGAAATGCACAAAAAACCTCAAAACACCTTAGCAACCGCATAGAAATGCACAAAAAACCTCAAAACACCTTAGCAACCGCATAGAAATGCACAAAAAACCCCTCAAAACACCCTAGCAACCGCAAAGAAATGCAGAAAAAAAAACTCAAAACACCTTAGCAACCGCATAGAAATGCAGAAAAAAACTCACAACACCTTAGCAACCGCATAGAAATGCACAAAAAACCTCAAAACACCTTAGCAACCGCATAGAAATGCACAAAAAAACCCTCAAAACACCCTAGCAACCGCAAAGAAATGCAGAAAAAAAAACTCAAAACACCTTAGCAACCGCATAGAAATGCAGAAAAAAACTCAAAACACCTTAGCAACCACATAGAAATGCAGAAAAAAACTCAAAACACCTTAGCAACCGCATAGAAATGCACAAAAAACCCTCAAAACACCTTAGCAACCGCATAGAAATGCACACTAAAACCTCAAAACACCTTAGCAACCACATAGAAATGCACAATAAAACCTCAAAACACCTTAGCAACCACACAGAAATGCACAATAAAACCTCAAAACACCTTAGCAACCGCATAGAAATGCAGAAAAAAAACAACTCAAAACACCTTAGCAACCGCATAGAAATGCACAATAAAACCTCAAAACACCTTAGCAACCACATAGAAATGCAGAAAAAAGAACCTCAAAACATCTTAGCAACTGCATAGAAATGCACAAAAAACCCTCAAAACACCTTAGCAACCGCATAGAAATGCACAAAAAACCCTCAAAACACCTTAGCAACTGCATAGAAATGCACAATAAAACCTCAAAACACCTTAGCAACCGCATAGAAATGCACAATAAAACCTCAAAACACCTTAGCAACCGCATAGAAATGCACAATAAAACCTCAAAACACCTTAGCAACCGCATAGAAATGCACAAAAAACCCTCAAAACACCTTAGCAACTGCATAGAAATGCACAATAAAACCTCAAAACACCTTAGCAACCGCATAGAAATGCACAATAAAACCTCAAAACACCTTAGCAACCACATAGAAATGCACAATAAAACCTCAAAACACCTTAGCAACCGCATAGAAATGCACAATAAAACCTCAAAACACCTTAGCAACCGCATAGAAATGCAGAAAAAAAACAACTCAAAACACCTTAGCAACCGCATAGAAATGCACAATAAAACCTCAAAACACCTTAGCAACCACATAGAAATGCAGAAAAAAGAACCTCAAAACACCTTAGCAACTGCATAGAAATGCACAAAAAACCCTCAAAACACCTTAGCAACCGCATAGAAATGCACAAAAAACCCTCAACACACCTTAGCAACCGCATAGAAATGCAGAAAAAAACCTCAAAACACCTTAGCAACCACATAGAAATGCACAAAAAACCCTCAAAACACCTTAGCAACCACATAGAAATGCACAAAAAACCCTCAAAACACCTTAGCAACCGCATAGAAATGCAGAAAAAAACCTCAAAACACCTTAGCAACTGCATAGAAATGCACAAAAAACCTCAAAACACCTTAGCAACCGCATAGAAATGCAGAAAAAACCCTCAAAACACCTTAGCAACCACATAGAAATGCACAAAAAACCCTCAAAACACCTTAGCAACCGCATAGAAATGCAGAAAAAACCCTCAAAACACCTTAGCAACCACATAGAAATGCACAAAAAACCCTCAAAACACCTTAGCAACCGCATAGAAATGCAGAAAAAACCCTCAAAACACCTTAGGAACCACATAGAAATGCACAAAAAACCCTCAAAACACCTTAGCAACCGCATAGAAATGCAGAAAAAAACTCAAAACACCCTAGCAACCGGATATCAACAACCATCAACATAATGGTGCAACTTTTGCATGGGCATGCCACATGAACATTATTTAAAGAAATATATAATAAAATCAAAATTCTGTTCCACATGTGTGCGTGCATGTGTGTTTTAGAGGATGCAGGACAGTCTTGTGTTCCCGCATGTCCACATTATCATAAAACTGCTCTGGTGACACAGACGACATCCTCATCCAATAACAGGCCAGGATCAGTCTCTGTTGCCCCAGGCTACGGTTCTACAGCCCAAATGCCCCTGAGTCCCGCCCGCACTTAGCACTGTCCAACACCGTGCGCTGCTTTTAACTCCAACTACCGACCTTTTATCCTGTCTGAGGGAATTAAACATCCATTTATTGATTTTGACTTATGAAAGAGCCGCTACTGAATTAATAAAAGCCATTAATATGGAATGATGGAATGAGAATAATATCTTCTGAATACTTTATCAAGACGGCAAGCAGAAATAATTTATACTATACGGACAGTAATTAATAACAAAAGGGATAGAGGGAAATAGACCACATCAAATAATGCCATATATTTATTAATAATATATAAAACTGTAATTAGTGGGTCTCATTGAACTCGGTTGTCACTCCCAAACACACCCGAGCGAGATTAAACACCATATTTACCTGCAGTGTGAACATGGCCACTGAACTGAAACCTACTTTAGGCGTTTTAGGTCCGTTTTTGGGGAGCCGTTTCATACCCTGCACAGTTGTCGTAGCCTCAGGCTTCATTTGCTTGTACAAGCATCAGAAAACATTGTTGTGAATCAGCCACTGACCTGCAGGCGCCAATGAATTAATAATCAGGAGCAGACTGGATCTTACTGATTTAGGAAGCATGTTAGTTCGGTTATATGACTGGAAAGAGTTCTCTCAGGGAACAACAAGGAAAAAAACGTTTATTTTTGGGAGAATATTGTTGTAATGAGATGTAATGGTTGAATGCAGTGGCGGGCGTGCAACTGATAAACAATGCTGCAGCGCTGTCTCCTAGCAACCCGACTGATAAACAATGCTGCAGCGCTATGTCTTCTAGCAACCCAACTGATAAACAATGCTGCAGCGCTATGTCTCCTAGCAACCCAACTGATAAACAATGCTGTAGCGCTATGTCTCCTAGCAACCCAACTGATAAACAATGCTGCAGCGCTATGTCTCCTAGCAACCCAACTGATAAACAATGCTGTAGCGCTGTCTCCTAGCAACCCAACTGATAACAATGCTACAGCGCTATGTCTCCTAGCGACCCAACTGATAAACAATGCAGCGCTATGTCTCCTAGCGACCCAACTGATAAACAATGCTGTAGCGCTATGTCTCCTAGCGACCCAACTGATAAACAATGCTGTAGCGCTATGTCTCCTAGCAACCCAACTGATAAACAATGCTGCAGCGCTATGTCTCCTAGCGACCCAACTGATAACAATGCTACAGCGCTATGTCTCCTAGCAACCCAACTGATAAACAATGCTGCAGCGCTATGTCTCCTAGCGACCCAACTGATAACAATGCTACAGCGCTATGTCTCCTAGCAACCCAACTGATAAACAATGCCGCAGCGCCATGTCTCCTAGCAACCCAACTGATAAACAATGCTGCAGCGCTATGTCTCCTAGCAACCCAACTGATAATCAATGCTGCAGCGCTATGTCTCCTAGCAACCCAACTGATAAACAATGCTGCAGCGCCATGTCTCCTAGCGACCCAACTGATAACAATGCTACAGCGCTATGTCTCCTAGTAACCCAACTGATAAACAATGCTGTAGCGCTATGTCTCCTAGCAACCCAACTGATAAACAATGCTGCAGCGCCATGTCTCCTAGCAACCCAACTGATAAACAATGCTGTAGCGCCATGTCTCCTAGCAACCCAACTGATAAACAATGCTGTAGCGCTATGTCTCCTAGCAACCCAACTGATAAACAATGCTGCAGCGCTATGTCTCCTAGCAACCCAACTGATAATCAATGCTGCAGCGCTATGTCTCCTAGCAACCCAACTGATAAACAATGCTGCAGCGCTATGTCTCCTAGCGACCCAACTGATAACAATGCTACAGCGCTATGTCTCCTAGCGACCCAACTGATAACAATGCTACAGTGCTATGTCTCCTAGTAACCCAACTGATAAACAATGCTGTAGCGCTATGTCTCCTAGTGACCCAACTGATAAACAATGCTGTAGCGCCATGTCTCCTAGCAACCCAACTGATAAACAATGCTGTAGCGCTATGTCTCGTAGCAACCCAACTGATAAACAATGCTGCAGCGCTATGTCTCCTAGCAACCCAACTGATAAACAATGCTGTAGCGCTATGTCTCCTAGCAACCCAACTGATAAACAATGCTGCAGCGCCATGTCTCCTAGCGACCCAACTGATAAACAATGCTGTAGCGCCATGTCTCCTAGCAACCCAACTGATAAACAATGCTGTAGCGCTATGTCTCCTAGCAACCCAACTGATAAACAATGCTGTAGCGCTGTCTCGTAGCGACCCAACTGATAAACAATGCTGCAGCGCCATGTCTCCTAGCGACCCAACTGATAAACAATCCTGTAGTGCCATGTCTCCTAGCAACCCAACTGATAAACAAATCTGCAGCGTTATGTCATGTAATGATGAAATGTTATGATAAGATGTTATGATTGAACTATGTTAAGATGGTTTGGTGAAATATTATAGTTGAATATTATGATATGTTGTGGCTGAATGTTATAGTGAAATGCTATGGTTGAATGTTATGGTAACATTTTATGTGAGATGTCACAGTGAAAAGTTATGGTTAAAGGTTATAATTAAATGTTATAGATATATGCAGTGGTGAGATGTTATGATTGAATGTTATGGTGAAATGCTATGGTTGAATGTTTTGGTTAAATTTTATGTGAAATGTTATGTTTGAAGGTTATAATGAAATGTTATAATGACATGTAGTGGTGAGATATTATAGTAAGGTGTTATGGTTGAATGTTTTGGTTACATTTTATGTGAGATATCACAGTGAAAAATGTATGGATGAAGGTTATAATGAAATGTTATAGTGACATGCAGTGGTGAGATATTATGGTAAGATGTTATGATTGAATGTTATGGTTGAATGTTATGGTTACATTTTATTTGCAATGTCAGTGTGAAAAATGTATGGGTGAATGTTATGATTAAATGTTATAGTTACATGCAGTGGTAAGATGTTATGATTGAATGTTATGGGGAAATGCTACGGTTGAATGTTTTGGTTAAAGTTTATGTGAGAGGTCACAGTGAAAAGTTATGGTTGAAGGTTATAATCAAATGTTATAATAAGTAGTGGTGAGATATTATGGTAAGATGTTATGGTTGAATGTTATGGTGAAATGTTATGGCTGAATGTTATAGTGAAATGCTATGGTTGGATGTTATGGTTGAATGTTATGATGAAATGTTATGGCTGAATGTTATAGTGAAATGCTATGGTTGGATGTTATGGTTGAATGTTATGGTGAAATGTTATGGCTGACTGTTATAGTGAAATGCTATGGTTGGATGTTATGGTTGAATGTTATGGTGAAATGTTATGGCTGAATGTTATAGTGAAATGCTATGGTTGGATGTTATGGTTGAATGTTATGGTGAAATGCTATGGTTGGATGTTATGGTTGAATGTTATGGTGAAATGCTATGGTTGGATGTTATGGTTGAATGTTATAGTGAAATGCTATGGTTGGATGTTATGGCTGAATGTTATAGTGAAATGCTATGGTTGGATGTTATGGTTGAATGTTATGGTGAAATGTTATGGCTGACTGTTATAGTGAAATGCTATGGTTGGATGTTATGGTGAAATGTTATGGCTGACTGTTATAGTGAAATGCTATGGTTGGATGTTATGGTTACAGTTTATGTGAGATGTCAGTGTGAAAAGGTATGGTTGAAGTTTATGATTAAATGTTATAGTTACATGCAATGGTGAGATGTTATGGTAAGATGTTATGATTGAATGTTATGGGGAAATGGTATGGGTGAATGTTTTGGTTACATTTTATGTGAGATGTCACAGTGAAAAGTTATGGTTGGAGATTGTAATGAAATGTTATGGTAAGATGTTACGATTGAACTATGTTAAGATGGTTTGGTGAAATATAGTTGAATATTATGATATGTTATGATTGAATGTTATGGGGAAATGCTATGGGTGAATGTTTTGGATACATTTTATGTGAGATGTCACGGTGAAAGGTTATTGTTGAAGGTTATAATCAAATGTTATAATGACAAGTAGTGGTGAGATATTATGGTAAGATGTTATGATTGAATGTTATGGTGAAATGTTTTGGTTGAATGTTATGGCTACATTTTATGTGCAATGTCAGTGTGAAAAGGTACGGTTGAAGGTTATGATTAAATGTTATAGTTATATGCAGTGGTGAGATGTTATGGTGAGATGTTATGATTGAATGTTATGGGGAAATGTTAAAGTGAGATGTTACGGTGAAACGGTATAGTAAAATGTTATGGTTAAACGTAAGCTGCTGTCTGTGTGAGAGATGAGCATAATTAGATGTGACATCAGATCTCACTCCATCAGTCCATCATTGACAGCACATTTATACAGACTCAGAATAAAACAGTAAATCAGCGTTTAATGTTTCAGCAAACACTCTCACTCGCTCTATTTGATACTCTCAAGGGGTTGATTTGTCAATGCTTAACATATTTATACGTTCCCTGCAAACAGAATATATATATAAAATGGTGGGTGATGGTGGGAAAAGCTTTCTGACAGGCCGCTGAAACCAAAAGCCATGAGACCCCAGATCTGCCTTACACCCCTGTTCTCAAACACATCCTGTAATAAAGCTTGTGCTGTCCACAATTCAATTCATTTCTAGCCAATTCAGATTTATGAAGACCGAGTAATATCATTTATCTTGTATATATATTGGTATATATTTAAAAAAATGTTCTTGTCTTTTTGTCTTCAGGCATGACCCGTTGTTAGTCACAGGACATGATCAAATGGAAACAATGGATGAGAATATTAAGAAATATGATTCCACTGGAATGTTCCACTGGTGCCCGTCAAAAGACATAGAAAATGTTACCCTGGTAAGTTGAACTCCACTTAAAAAGACACATCCATCAGATAACAAACACGATTGACTACAATTGACTAAAGGGTTGGTTTTTTTATTTTATTTTCCTGTATTTTCCTCTCAGACGAGGAGTGAGGCGGCCATGACGGTTTTGAGTGGCCATGTGGTGGTTTGTATATTTGGGGATGTAAAGTCTGCCCTGATTGGTCTTCGTAACCTGGTGATGCCTCTGAGAGCCAGTAACTTCCACTACCATGAGCTGAAGCCCATCGTGTTTGTGGGGTCTCTGGAGTACCTGAAGAGAGAGTGGGAGACACTACACAACTTCCCCAAAGTCTCCATCTTACCTGTGAGTGCAATAATTGTAGCACACTCATAAAGGTGTCGTCCATTTTTTTTTTCACATGATATCAAAATGGTGACCTGCATGTTGGTTTCACCCCTGACTTGAATTTGGTGGCAGGTTTTTCAAATTTAAAAAATAATATAGCTGCAACCAGCAATTATGGGGCCAAGCTCACCAATGTATGCATGCACGGAAGTGTCACTGGACATCACTGTAGAATTGTTCAAATTTAAATACAATTAATTATACATTTGACCAATAGGTTGCACAGTCACCAAATTTACATGGTGAGGTCAGGGTGAGGTCATAATAACACACACAAAGTTTCATGCAAAAACAGCAAAGCGTTGCAGAGATACATCCTCGTATGTTTTTTGGCGACTCGCCATGAACTCCGTTGGTGCGCTATTCGAGAACCGTTTTGTCTTTCGAGAAGCTTTTGATAACTTTTCGACGTGAGTTTCCCTAGATGAAACATGCCAAATGTCATGCAAATCAGACTTATAGTCTAGGAGGAGTTCGAAAAAGTATTTTTTTAAAATTAAATTCAAAATGGCAGACAGGAAGATGCAGTCACAGGACGATAAGGTCAAATGTTACAAGCATTTTTAAACATTTCATTATAATTTTTGACCACAAGGTGGCGCTGGACCCAAAATTGGTAGGTGCCCTCAGAACATAGTGCTGATGATGCATACCAAGTTTTGTTACCCTACGCTAATGTATTTATAAAATACAGCATTTTACGTCAGAATTCTTAATGGGCGATGCCCAAAATGGTCGACATGGTAATATTGGGTATCGTTCATCTCGTTATGCCCCAAGGAGTCTCACAATTTTAGGTCAAACTATTAAGAAGTTATAGCAAAAATAGGCCATTTTCATATCTCCTGACCACTAGTTGAAACCATGGTGTGCATTCGACTCGGCATGAGCCAAGGAATCAGAGGAAAATGTATTTTAATTCTAGGCCTTATGGTTCAAAAGAGCATAAAAATAAGTGCAAATTTGAACAGTTGGTGGCGCTAGAGTGTTGTAGATAGAGACCTCAAATTTGGTTCATTTACAGTTCAGAGTGTCCTCTATCAGTGTGCCAAATTTCATAACTATTTACCTATGTACGGTTCTATGGGCAGCCGTAGACTACACACTTTCAGTGCTTGGCCACTAAAAATAGTTTCATGTCTATTTTATTTTTAGGAAAAGTTTCAAGAATTTAATGAGACTTTTTTTTGACTGTCTCTGGACAGTTACACCACTTTAACATTTTTGACTTGAAGCCAGAATAAATATATCATGATATATAACATGCAGCACCTCTTCCAACTATCAATGGAACTGTCTGATATTAAAGCAACGATGCCATTCCATGTCGTTTGCCTTTTTCTGAAGACTGTTGTTGTTTTTGTGTTGTTTAGGGCACTCCACTGAGCCGTGCTGATCTGAGAGCTGTCAACATCAACTTGTGTGAGATGTGCGTCATTCTGTCAGCTAATCAGAACAATATCGACGATGTGTCTCTCCAGGATAAGGAATGTATTCTGGCGTCTCTCAACATCAAGTCAATGCTGTTTGATGACAGCATCGGTCTTCTACAGGCAAACTCTCAAGGTACTGTAACACATGTACAGTGGAACAAATTCAGACAGTACAGATAGACAGATAGATAATGTATTAATGAATCTTCTGTTCCAGGTTTCACTCCTCCTGGGATGGATCGCTCCTCTCCAGAGAACAGTCCTGTACATGGACTGGTGCGGCAGCCGTCCATTACAACAGGAGCAAATATTCCCATCATCACAGAACTCGGTGAGATGATACACGTGCAGCCACACAGCAGGACCTCTAACAGAGATACATGTTACTAAAGAAATGTAGACATACTGTAGCAACTGGCAGATTGTGTAACTAGTTGCTGAAATAACTGGAATTTTTTTAAACTAGTAGTTAATAAAAATGAATGACAAGTAATTGATTGATTAGGTATAGTAACTAGTTTAGTAACTGGCAGTTGTGTTAACTAGTTTGGAATAACGACTGGTTGTTTTTTTTTGTATTTGGTCACTGAAATAACATCCGATTTTGATTTGTTTGTTGCTGTGGTAACTGGTTGTTTTGGTAACTAGTTGCTGGAGTAACTGGCAGGTTTTATAGATAGTTGCTCAAATTAATGACCATTTTGATTTCTAGTTGCTTTGGTAATTAGTTGCTGGAATAACTGATGGTTTTTGTAAATATTTGTTTTGGTAACTAGTTGCTGGTGTAACTGCCAGTTTTTGTAACTAGTTGCTCAGAATGAATAACTGGCCATTTTGATTGCTAGTTGCTGTGGTTACTGGTTGTTTTGGTAACTAGTTGCTGGAGTAACTGCCAGATTGTGTAACTAGTTGCTCAGAATGAATAACTGGCCATTTTGATTGCTAGTTGCTGTGGTTACTGGTTGTTTTGGTAACTATTTGTTGGAGTAACTGCCAGATTGTGTAACTAGTTGCTCAGAATGAATAACTGGCCATTTTGATTGCTAGTTGCTGTGGTTACTGGTTGTTTTGGTAACTAGTTGCTGGAGTAACTGCCAGATTGTGTAACTAGTTGCTCAGAATGAATAACTGGCCATTTTGATTGCTAGTTGCTGTGGTTACTGGTTGTTTTGGTAACTATTTGTTGGAGTAACTGCCAGATTGTGTAACTAGTTGCTCAGAATGAATAACTGGCCATTTTGATTGCTAGTTGCTGTGGTTACTGGTTGTTTTGGTAACTAGTTGCTGGAGTAACTGCCAGATTGTGTAACTAGTTGCTCAGAATGAATAACTGGCCATTTTGATTGCTAGTTGCTGTGGTTACTGGTTGTTTTGGTAACTATTTGTTGGAGTAACTGCCAGATTGTGTAACTAGTTGCTCAGAATGAATAACTGGCCATTTTGATTGCTAGTTGCTGTGGTTACTGGTTGTTTTGGTAACTATTTGCTGGAGTAACTGCCAGATTTTGTAACTAGTTGCTCAAATAATTGGCCAATTTGATTGTTAGTTGCTGTGTTACCTTGTTGTTTTGGTAATAAGCTGTGAGTAACTGCCAGATTTTGTAACTAGTTGCTCAAATAACTGGCCATTTAGATTGTTAGTTGCTGTGGTAACTAGTTTCTTGAGTAACTGCCAGGTTTGGGTAACTAGTTGCTAAAATAGTTGGCCATTTATTTTTAGTAACTGGCATTTGTTTTAACTAGTTTGCAAAAAAAAACATGTTAGTTGCTGTGGTAACTAGTTGTTGGTTTAACTGGCAGTTTTTGTAACTAGTTGTTGGTGTAACTGCCAGTTTTTGAAACTAGTTGTTGGTGTAACTGCCAGTTTGTGAAACTAGTTGTTGGTGTAACTGCCAGTTTTTGTAACTAGATGTTGGTGTAACTGCCAGTTTTTGAAACTAGTTGTTGGTGTAACTGCCAGTTTTTGAAACTAGTTGTTGGTGTAACTACCAGTTTTTGTAACTAGTTGTTGGTGTAACTGGCAGTTTTTGTAACTAGTTGTTGGTGTAACTGGCAGTTTTTGTAACTAGTTGTTGGTGTAACTGGCAGTTTTTGTAACTAGTTGTTGGTGTAACTGGCAGTTTTTGAAACTAGTTGTTGGTGTAACTGGCAGTTTTTGAAACTAGTTGTTGGTGTAACTGCCAGTTTTTGTAACTAGTTGTTGGTGTAACTGGCAGTTTTTGAAACTAGTTGTTGGTGTAACTGGCAGTTTTTGAAACTAGTTGTTGGTGTAAATGCCAGTTTTTGAAACTAGTTGTTGGTGTAACTGCCAGTTTTTGAAACTAGTTGTTGGTGTAACTGCCAGTTTTTGTAACTAGTTGTTGGTGTAACTGGCAGTTTTTGAAACTAGTTGTTGGTGTAAATGCCAGTTTTTGAAACTAGTTGTTGTGTAACTGCCAGTTTTTGAAACTAGTTGTTGGTGTAACTGCCAGTTTTTGTAACTAGTTGTTGGTGTAACTGGCAGTTTTTGTAACTAGTTGTTGGTGTAACTGGCAGTTTTTGTAACTAGTTGTTGGTGTAACTGGCAGTTTTTGTAACTAGTTGTTGGTGTAACTGGCAGTTTTTGTAACTAGTTGTTGGTGTAACTGGCAGTTTTTGAAACTAGTTGTTGGTGTAACTGGCAGTTTTTGAAACTAGTTGTTGGTGTAACTGGCAGTTTTTGAAACTAGTTGTTGGTGTAACTGGCAGTTTTTGTAACTAGTTGTTGGTGTAACTGGCAGTTTTTGAAACTAGTTGTTGGTGTAACTGGCAGTTTTTGAAACTAGTTGTTGGTGTAACTGGCAGTTTTTGAAACTAGTTGTTGGTGTAACTGGCAGTTTTTGAAACTAGTTGTTGGTGTAACTGCCAGTTTTTGTAACTAGTTGTTGGTGTAACTGGCAGTTTTTGAAACTAGTTGTTGGTGTAACTGCCAGTTTTTGAAACTAGTTGTTGGTGTAAATGCCAGTTTTTGAAACTAGTTGTTGGTGTAACTGCCAGTTTTTGAAACTAGTTGTTGGTGTAACTGCCAGTTTTTGTAACTAGTTGTTGGTGTAACTGGCAGTTTTTGTAACTAGTTGTTGGTGTAACTGGCAGTTTTTGTAACTAGTTGTTGGTGTAACTGGCAGTTTTTGAAACTAGTTGTTGGTGTAACTGCCAGTTTTTGAAACTAGTTGTTGGTGTAACTGCCAGTTTGTGAAACTAGTTGTTGGTGTAACTGCCAGTTTTTGTAACTAGTTGTTGGTTTAACTGGCAGTTTTTGAAACTAGTTGTTGGTGTAACTGGCAGTTTTTGAAACTAGTTGTTGGTGTAACTGCCAGTTTTTGAAACTAGTTGTTGGTGTAACTGCCAGTTTGTGAAACTAGTTGTTGGTGTAACTGCCAGTTTTTGTAACTAGTTGTTGGTGTAACTGGCAGTTTTTGAAACTAGTTGTTGGTGTAACTGCCAGTTTGTGAAACTAGTTGTTGGGGTAACTGGCAGTTTTTGTAACTAGATGTTGGTGTAACTGCCAGTTTTTGAAACTAGTTGTTGGTGTAACTGCCAGTTTTTGAAACTAGTTGTTGGTGTAACTACCAGTTTTTGTAACTAGTTGTTGGTGTAACTGGCAGTTTTTGTAACTAGTTGTTGGTGTAACTGCCAGTTTTTGTAACTAGTTGTTGGTGTAACTGCCAGTTTTTGTAACTAGTTGTTGGTGTAACTGCCAGTTTTTGAAACTAGTTGTTGGTGTAACTGGCAGTTTTTGAAACTAGTTGTTGGTGTAACTGCCAGTTTTTGTAACTAGTTGTTGGTGTAACTGCCAGTTTTTGAAACTAGTTGTTGGTGTAACTGCCAGTTTTTGAAACTAGTTGTTGGTGTAACTGGCAGTTTTTGTAACTAGTTGTTGGTGTAACTGGCAGTTTTTGTAACTAGTTGTTGGTGTAACTGGCAGTTTTTGTAACTAGTTGTTGGTGTAACTGGCAGTTTTTGAAACTAGTTGTTGGTGTAACTGGCAGTTTTTGAAACTAGTTGTTGGTGTAACTGGCAGTTTTTGAAACTAGTTGTTGGTGTAACTGGCAGTTTTTGTAAATAGTTGTTGGTGTAACTGGCAGTTTTTGAAACTAGTTGTTGGTGTAACTGGCAGTTTTTGTAACTAGTTGTTGGTGTAACTGCCAGTTTTTGTAACTAGTTGTTGGTGTAACTGCCAGTTTTTGTAACTAGTTGTTGGTGTAAATGCCAGTTTTTGAAACTAGTTGTTGGTGTAACTGGCAGTTTTTGAAACTAGCTGTTGGTGTAACTGGCAGTTTTTGTAACTAGTTGCTGGAGTAACTGGCAGTTTTTGAAACTAGTTGCTCAAATAACTGGCCATTTTTATTACTAGTTGCTGTGGTAACCTGTTGTTTTGGTAACTAGTTGTTGGTGTAACTGGCAGTTTTTGAAACTAGTTGTTGGTGTAACTGGCAGTTTTTGAAACTAGTTGTTGGTGTAACTGGCAGTTTTTGTAACTAGTTGCTGGAGTAACTGGCAGTTTTTGTAACTAGTTGTTGGTGTAACTGGCAGTTTTTGAAACTAGTTGCTCAAATAACTGGCCATTTTTATTACTAGTTGCTGTTGTTTGTTTTGTTTATTTGCTTGAGCAACGTTGAAGCTAGTTGATAAGACAATAAAATATGGTTCCATTTGTGAACGCTTTAGGTATCATGAACTATCAAAGAACAATATATTTTTTATAGCAGTTATTGATCTTTACTAATGTTATTAATAGAAATACATTAACCAAGATTAATAAATGCTAGTATTGCTAAGTATTGTTCATTGTTAATTCATGTTAACAAACAGAACCTTATTGTAAAGTGTTACCATATAATTAAATGACAACAAAATTAAATAAATAGTTGTTGTGGTAATTGGCAGTTTTGTTAGCTGGGATGGTGACTGGTTGTTTTATGCTGATAGTTAAAACAGATAAGTTGCTGCCCCTGGTTTCTCTGAGCCAGGACAAGAGCAGCGGCACCAACATCTCCATGATAACCGAGCTGGGTAAGAATTGCTCAATGATGCCACCAGACATGCCAACCTCAGAGCTTTAGTGTTTCATCTTTTGTGCAACACCAACTGTCAGGGTTCCCACGGTCACGGAAAACCTGGAAATATCAGGGAATTTCAAAATTGTGATTTCCAGGCCTGGAAAAG
>JAVLUX010000035.1:1895000-1932500 GCA_032164185.1 Moxostoma hubbsi
GATAGATAGACAGACAGACACACAGACAGACACACAGACAGATAGATAGATATATAGATGGACAGAAGGATGAACGGTAGATAGACAGACAAATGAAAAATAGATAGATGGAAAAATAGACAGACAGAGAGATACGGACAGACAGACAGATAAATGTTTGACATTCTATATGAACTGTTTCTTACAGATACGTGATTACAAACCCACCGTACGACTTCGAGCTGGTGCCCACAGATCTGATCTTCTGTCTGATGCAGTTTGACCACAACGCCGGCCAGACCCGCGCCAACCTGACCACACACACCACCATCTTCCCCAGCAAAAAGAGCCTGTCTGCCCTCTCTATACCCCCCTCATCCGGGCGGCCGGGTCACAGCCGGAGCAGAGACCTGCGTGACAAACAGAAGTACGTTCCTCTGTAAGCGTTTGTCCGTTTGCGCCGTGTCGCCCGAGCGTGTTCTGACGTTCACTGTGCCATATGTGTGTGAGGTTCAGATGGGGAACTGTGTGTGCCATGTGACGTCACGGGTAAGATTGTGACTACAGACTCATCATATGGTTTGTCACATCAAAACGCAAAGTCCGGACTTTGTTTTTTTCTTTACACGTATCCCATGTTTACTTTATAATATAAATAAATCAATACTTTAGCCTAGAAATTGCATCTGTATTAATCGGCAATCACTGTTTACATGAAAAACAAACAAATGTTTATGTTAAAGATTAACACTGTTTGGTTAGTTATTCGGTTTTACCATTTTGCACTTAAACTGCACTTTAATCCTACAGTGTGTCATACTCATAACACCTGACCCGACGAGTGCTTGTGTGGGTAATGAACGTTTGCCTTCGTGCTTTTACACCTGTCTACAGTGGGGTCTCAAAGTCCACTATTGAAAATGCTTCTATTTTGCATTATTTAATCATAATAATAAAAAGTCTTATTTCAAATTAAATTATCAAAATTTCCCCCCCAGGTTTAACCCTTCCATGGTCTTGTCTACGTTAATTTTTGGGCTCATTTACAGCTATTTTAACCCTGTAAAGCCTGACATATGTCATTTTTTGGTATGTATTATATTTGACACATTCGGCTTTAAAGGTGAGGTCCACTAGTTCATTTTGTGCTGGACATTTGTTATGCAAGTTTTTCTACGGTGGTAAATCTTGGGGTATGCATATATGAAAATACACAGAAATATTAGTTCTCGCGCATTTACATTTTATAAGATATGTATAAAGTCAGAATTAAAGCTCTGTGATTTTGTTTTTGTGGTGTGCATGGATGTAATGTAACGGTGATTGAGAGATATTCCTCAAAAGCCTGTTTTATCACATTTGATGCATTTCAAAGGGGCTTTTTCAATAAAATAACATACAAAATTTGAACCAAGCACAAGTTGCTTATATTCAACAAATACTCTTTGTAAAATATCAGTTATGATATAATACTGTCACTTTTAAATAGATCGATATAAACATTGAAACCACTTTTTTCACATATATGATATAATAATTACTGTCACTTTTAAATAGATCGATATAAACATTGAAACCACTTTTAAATAGATCGATATAAACATTGAAACCACTTTTTTCACATATATGATATAATAATTACTGTCACTTTTAAATAGATCGATATAAACATTGAAACCACTTTTTTCACATATATGATATAATAATGACTGTCACTTTTAAATAGATTGATATAAACATTGAAACCACTTTTTTCACATGTATGATATAATAATGACGGTCACTTTTAAATCGATCGATATAAACATTGAAACCACTTTTTTCACATGTATGATATAATAATGATGGTCACTTTTAAATGGATCGATATAAACATTGAAACCACTTTTTTCACATGTACACATGTACGATATAATAATGACGGTCACTTTTAAATAGATCGATATAAACATTGAAACCACTTTTTTCACATATACGACATAATAATGACGGTCACTTTTAAATAGATCGATATAAACATTGAAACCACTTTTTTCACATATACGACATAATAATGACGGTCACTTTTAAATAGATCGATATAAACATTGAAACCACTTTTTTCACACATACAATATAATAATGACTGTCACTTTTAAATCGATCGATATAAACATTGAAACCACTTTTTTCACACATACGATATAATAATGACTGTCAATTTTAAATAGATCGATATAAACATTGAAACCACTTTTAAATAGATCGATATAAACATTGAAACCACTTTTTTCACATATATGATATAATAATTACTGTCACTTTTAAATAGATCGATATAAACATTGAAACCACTTTTTTCACATATATGATATAATAATGACTGTCACTTTTAAATAGATCGATATAAACATTGAAACCACTTTTAAATAGATTGATATAAACATTGAAACCACTTTTTTCACATGTATGATATAATAATGACGGTCACTTTTAAATCGATCGATATAAACATTGAAACCACTTTTTTCACATGTATGTTATAATAATGATGGTCACTTTTAAATAGATCGATATAAACATTGAAACCACTTTTTTCACATGTATGATATAATAATGACGGTCACTTTTAAATAGATCGATATAAACATTGAAACCACTTTTTTCACACATACGATATAATAATGACTGTCACTTTTAAATAGATCGATATAAACATTGAAACCACTTTTTTCACACATACGATATAATAATGACTGTCACTTTTATATAGATCGATATAAACATTGAAACCACTTTTTTCACATATACGACATAATAATGACTGCCACTTTTAAATAGATCGATATAAACATTGAAACCACTTTTTTCACATATACGACATAAAAATGACGGTCACTTTTAAATAGATCGATATAAACATTGTTAACCACTTTTTTCACATATACGACATAATAATGACGGTCACTTTTAAATAGATCGATATAAACATTGAAACCACTTTTTTCACATATACGACATAAAAATGACGGTCACTTTTAAATAGATCGATATAAACATTGAAACCACTTTTTTCACATATACGACATAATAATGACAGTCACTTTTAAATAGATCGATATAAACATTGAAACCACTTTTTTCACATATACGACATAATAATGACGGTCACTTTTAAATAGATCGATATAAACATTGAAACCACTTTTTTCACATATACGACATAATAATTACTGTCACTTTTAAATCGATCGATATAAACATTGAAACCACTTTTTTCACACATACGACATAATAATGACGGTCACTTAAATAGATCGATATAAACATTGAAACCACTTTTTTTCACACATACGACATAATAATGACGGTCACTTTTAAATAGATCGATATAAACATTGAAACCACTTTTTTCACACATACAATATAATAATGACTGTCACTTTTAAATAGATCGATATAAACATTGAAACCACTTTTTTCACACATACGATATAATAATGACTGTCACTTTTAAATAGATCGATATAAACATTGAAACCACTTTTTTCACACATACGATATAATAATGACTGTCAATTTTAAATAGATCGATATAAACATTGAAACCACTTTTTTCACATATACGACATAATAATGACGGTCACTTTTAAATAGATCGATATAAACATTGAAACCACTTTTTTCACATATAACCACTAGATGGTGCCGTAAACATGTTAAACTTGCATACCATATGATGTTTGACTCATCAGCTTGAACAGAGAGTAAAACAGGAGCCGGCAAACGTATTATATGTAATACACACGGCGTTATAGGGTTAAAAATGGGTCAAAATGATCCGCAAGACCAAGGAAGGTTTAAATCCAGATTTTTCTAATGTGATCTCTATTGGACCCCACCGTTTGTACTGCATATGCTCATAAAGAATGTAAGTATTCATCATTTGAATTCACTGCCTTCTTGAAAGGACAGACGAGACAAGGCGAGCGTAATCACATGAGCCTCGACTGAAAGACTTCCATCAATGTCTCGTTTAAGCCCGGACGCCCCGAAACTTGCGCTTTTATAAGCGTGTTTGGATCGGGAAAACAAAGGCAATAGTTCACTCATTGTCTGAGTAACAAATCAATTGTGATTTAAAAACCCAAACGGAAATGAACCTCAAATCATGGGAACATATGACGAATGATTGTTTGCTGTTATTGGGCATCTCGCTGAATGATAACGACATGTTATGCATCTGAAGCATTCCCGGATGTTTGTTTAATGCATGTGTCTTTTTAAAAACTGCTACTGTTGAACTATCACACAAATTAAAGCGATACTTTTATGTGCTATTAAGAGATAAAAATGTTCCAATTTAACCTAATTTAATTTAAAAGGCTGTTAAACACATTTTTGGACTGAAATTAATGTCTGGGTGTTACAATGTAAAACAAAATGAAGCGCTGAGAATAATGCCTGACGAACATTTGTAAACGAAGGAAACCGCGATTCCGTTTGTGTTCGGTTTAATTCTCGTTCATGGCTGTAGTAAGACGCTCACACCAAAGTTTGAATTCTCTAAACATCAAGCAAGTGTACGATTTTTCTTATATGATTACGATGAACTGGTGTATGCGATATCTTTATCATACTGTAATAAAAAAACTATTCTTAAATGATGACTTGAAGTCTTTGCTTCCAAAAAAACGTTGTGCATCTGCTTTTGTTGGGGTGTCTCAAAAATACTACAAATGCTTTCTGTGGAGTGTATTTGAGTTTCAATCAGCATGCTTTAACTTACAAAGTTTACCTTTTTCTTTAAAGTGCGACCAGGACGAATAGAGCGGTCTCAGGTATGGAAATATATGCATGCCATTCCTGCAACCATCTCTCATATTTCAGATGGTTATGCACTCAGAACCATCATGCCCGTGTTAATTCTTTGCTTTCTAACTGAAAGCAAAGCAGCTTTTTGCAGTACTGGCTGCTTTTCTGCTGGTCATCTCTGCAGTGCATGTGTTTCCCCAGTTATTTCCCAGTGATTTCTCAAGATTCAGGGGCTCTGCTGTAGTTGTCTTGAGCTCTCATAACAATCTCAGAATGCTTTTATCATTGCAGCTATTTGTAGAGATATAGTTAGCGTGTCTGTAGTGCACACTTACTATGTAGTTTGCATGGTTTTGATTTCCAAACGTGAGCATGATTCAAATAAAAAATTGTGCTACGGAACAAATAAGGTCCATACAATGCAAATGATCTCAAATGCCTTCACCAAGAAAATGCTATTAATAAAACACTTATTCACATTTATGTCCAAATGAACAAAAAAGCACAAAAAAAAAAAAGAGGAATATTTTGGAATTTTGCAGAAATTTTCTGGTGAAGTCGCAGGAGAGTCATGTTTGCTTTTTATTTCCCCTCTTATTTTATTTTAACTAAATATCAACTTTATTGAATTGTGCAGAAATGTCTTAACGTTGACTTCTATCTTTGAAATGGTTCAAATCTGTATTTACTAATAATTAAAACTTCTCATGTGACTCATATAGGTTGCCTTACCTTTTGAAACTTTACTTTAATACTTTACGCAAATACGCAAATGCAGATATGAAAACAAAGCTTGTTTTTTGTGTTGCTGTAGCGGTTACAAACCTCAGTACTCAAAGGGGCAGTAAAGTCGCCATAAAATGTCTGTGCCATCAAACAAGATGTGTTAATATTCAGGTAGCTAGCTGTAAAGAGATCATTTAAGTAGCTCAAAAACTGGTTCTCCATCATGGCATTTGTTCAGCCTGATTTTATGAAAATTACGTGACTTGCAGCATTTTTGCATAATGATATTATGTGCTTCAATACATGTTTCGCAGCAGTTCAGAGGTGAAATGTCCACTGTGTGGCGCCAAAAGCGAGTTAAATGTTCTCCCAAACAAGGGCTGGGTATTGAGTTTGATACATTTTAGGCACCAACCGAATTGCCTTGAAACAATCGAGTATCAAAAAATGCCTTGTCGTTCGGTACCAAATTTCGATACCTAAGGGGTTAATCTCGTCAATGTCAGTGATAAGCATGTAGCATGCTAGATGTGCCCAAATCTAAAAGTGCAGGTGATTAGCTGTGTTTAGGCATCAAGGATAAAAGCCCAGAGACGAGGCTCACACGTGAGGCTGTAGTGTGTATTCACTCAAACCCCATACATGTGAAAGATCTGGAAAAGATCAAAAGTGTGGCTACATTTCACCAGGCTCGATGCCAACAGCACACTATATTTGCAACAAGATAATTGCTGCCAAGACCAGCAACATGACAAATCTGATGAAGCACTTGACAGTGCACAGAATAAGTTTAAGAGCAGAAAGTTGCTCCGTCTTTGACTGTAAGAAGACCGAGCCGGTGCGGTCATCCTCTCAGCGTCCTCCTGCCACAGAGCTTCCTGCCCACCACACGAGTCCTCCCTCAACATGCCCACCTCACGAGTCCCCCTCCAACATGCCCACCTCACGAGTCCCCCTCCAACATGCCCACCTCACGAGTCCTCCTCCAGCATGCCCACCCCACAAGTCCTCCTCCAACACGCCCACCACATGAGTCCCCCTCCAACATGCCCACCTCACGAGTCCTCCTCCAGCATGCCCACCACACGAGTCCTCCTCCAACGCGCCCACCACACGAGTCCTCCTCCAACGCGCCCACCACACGAGTCCTCCTCCAACGTGCCCACCACACGAGTCCTCCTCCAACGTGCCCACCACACGAGTCCTCCTCCAACGTGCCCACCTCACGAGTCCTCCTCCAACGTGCCCACCACACGAGTCCTCCTCCAACATGCCCACCACACGAGTCCTCCTCCAACACGCCCACCACACGAGTCCTCCTCCAACGTGCCCACCACACGAGTCCTCCTCCAACACGCCCACCACACGAGTCCTCCTCCAGCATGCCCACCTCACGAGTCCTCCTCCAGCATGCCCACCCCACTAGTCCTCCTCCAACACGCCCACCACACGAGTCCCCCTCCAACACGCCCACCTCACGAGTCCTCCTCCAGCATGCCCACCCCACGAGTCCTCCTCCAACACGCCCACCTCACGAGTCCTCCTCCAACATGCCCACCTCACGAGTCCTCCTCCAACACGCCCACCACACGAGTCCTCCTCCAACACGCCCACCACACGAGTCCTCCTCCAACACGCCCACCACACGAGTCCTCCTTCAACACGCCCACCACACGAGTCCTCCTCCAACACGCCCACCACACGAGTCCTCCTCCAACACGCCCACCACACGAGTCCTCCTCCAACATGCCCACCACACGAGTCCTCCTCCAGCATGCCCACCCCACAAGTCCTCCTCCAACATGCCCACCACATGAGTCCCCCTCCAACACGCCCACCTCACGAGTCCTCCTCCAACATGCCCACCTCACGAGTCCTCCTCCAGCATGCCCACCACATGAGTCCTCCTCCAACACGCCCACCACACGAGTCCTCCTTCAACACGCCCACCACACGAGTCCTCCTTCAACATGCCCACCACACGAGTCCTCCTCCAACACGCCCACCACACGAGTCCTCCTCCAGCATGCCCACCACATGAGTCCTCCTCCAACACGCCCACCACACGAGTCCTCCTTCAACACGCCCACCACACGAGTCCTCCTTCAACACGCCCACCACACGAGTCCTCCTTCAACATGCCCACCACACGAGTCCTCCTCCAACACGCCCACCACACGAGTCCTCCTCCAGCATGCCCACCACACGAGTCCTCCTTCAACACGCCCACCACACGAGTCCTCCTCCAGCATGCCCACCACACGAGTCTTCCTCCAAAACTATCGATGAATGCAGCCGCGCTATGACTGGGACTCCGACAGGTATGCTAACATTTAGCAAACAAACCAACAAACTAAATCGGCTAACTTGTAGTGGTACATGCTTGTGTACTGGTTAAATTAACGTTTCTGTGTGCGTTGACGTAGTCCTATAAACTGGGACCTACATAACGTTAGATATTGTTTGGATGTATGGCTATAGATAGCTAGCGAAATCAATGCTAAAAATGCTTTAATGTTGACAGTAACTGATCAAGTTTAACGTACATTAAACTAGTTATCTTGTTAAACCGTACTTATCCTTTGGGTTGGCTGAATTAACAGTTAAACTTTCTAATTTTTTCCCTCTTCACATTAATGTTATAGCCGACCCTGGCAATCATAACATATGCAATTCATTTTTGTGTAGGGCATTTGTTATATACGTTTTTCTACAGGGGTAAATCTTGGGGTATTATCAGAGATACCAAATGTTTGAGAGTTTGAGCATGACAGCTTCCTCTCATTTGTCTATAAATATAGATATAATATAAAAAATAAAATATTTTATTCATATTGTGTTTGATGTGCTGAATATAACTGTGATACATTTTAATTATTTACTCAACAAACTATTTTTATCACATGTATTTTAAACACCAAACACTATATTGACATTTAAAAAAAGGGACATTTTAAAACCTTTTAAGATCTCAAACCATTCCAAGCTATTATGATGTCATACCATACGTTCCCATGACATCATAATAGCTTGGAATGTAAAATAATGAGATCTTTATAACGACAGAGCAGGCTGCATATATGACAATACATGGAAATATTAGCTCACGCACTTTAAATGTATCTTATAAAATGTAAATATCAGATTTGTCAAAGCTCGGATTTAGTTTTTGTGGTGTGCATGGATGTAACGTAACGGTGATTTGAGAGAAATTCCTCAAACGCCTGTTTTATCACATTTGATGCATTTCAAAGGGGCTTTTTCAATAAAATAACTTACAAAAGTTTAACCAAGCACAAGTTGCTTATATTCAACAAATACTCTTTGTAAAATATCAGTAACCATTTAATAATTATGGTGATATTTAAATACATCAATATAAGCATTGGTTTGATCACACAATTTGACCACACTTGTAAATGTTGTTGTTTATGTAATGCAAACATTAAAATTAGCTATATCTATATATACTGTATATATAATATATAGCTAATCTCTAGCTATAGAGAAAGTGTTTATTTATGATAAGATAGCACTGTGTGAGGAACAGAGGGAAAAGTAAGTGTTTATAAACTGATAATCTGCCATTTTACTCGTGATTTGTGTGAAAGTGTCTAAAAGTCGTTGTTGTAGCGCCTCTAGTGTTCATTTCACCAGGAATCTGCCGTGATACGCACAACGAGGCACGTAAAAATTAACTACAGGTGTGGTGGTGGCATAGTGGGCTAAAGTACATAACTGGTAATCAGGAGGTTGCTGGTTCAAACCCCACGTAAGACACTTAACTCCAGGTTGCTCCGGGGGGATTGTCCCTGTAATAAGTGCACTGTAAGTCACTTTGTCTGCCAAATGCATAAATGTAAAAATTATTTTGATAAAATGTAGCAAAAGCCCAATTCAGACAGGACTAGTTTCCCCGACATCTCTCAGTAAAATAAGTATTACAGTGGACGTCTGGTATATTTACCGACGATTCGCACGGGATAAGCGATGTCTGTAAAAATGACCGAAACTACTGCAATGCGTAACTGACCTATTAGAAAATGCATAATGTGCTGATTAATTATGCGGGAAGTATTAAACATGAGCATATACTGTATATGCAAATATTAGAAGAAATTGATTGGAATATGTGTGTTTGAAAACGCTACATTTTGCCCTTCCGTCCAAACTCGAAAAAAGAGCTTTCTTTTCTTTTATCCCCAATTTGGAACGCCCAATTCACAATGCGCTCCGAGTCCTTGTGGTGGCGTTGTGACTGGCCTCAATCCAGGTGGCGGAGGACGAATCTCAGCGGCCTCCGCGTCTGAGACCGTCAATCCGCGCATCTTATCACGTGGCTTCTTGAGCGTGTTACCGCGGAGACATAGCGCGTGTGGAGGATTCACGCTATTCTCCGCGGCATCCACGCACAACTCACCACACGCCCCACCGAGAGCGAGAACCACATTATAGTGACCACGAGGAGGTTACCCCATGTGTCTCTACCCTCCCTAGCAACCAGGCCAATTTGGTTACCCCATGTGACTCTACCCTCCCTAGCAACCGGGCCAATTTGGTTACCCCATGTGACTCTACCCTCCCTAGCAACCGGGCCAATTTGGTTACCCCATGTGACTCTACCCTCCCTAGCAACCGGGCCAATTTGGTTACCCCATGTGACTCTACCCTCCCTAGCAACCGGGACAATTTAGTTACCCCATGTGACTCTACCCTCCCTAGCAACTAGGCCAATTTGGTTACCCCATGTGACTCTACCCTCCCTAGCAACCAGGCCAATTTGGTTACCCCATGAGACTCTACCCTCCCTAGCAACCGGGCCAATTTGGTTGCTATGGAGACCTGACTGGAGTCACTCAGCACGCCCTGGATTCAAACTCACGACTCCAGATGTGATATACTGTATATGCAAATATTAGAAGTAATTGATTGGAATATGTGGCTAAATACAACAGAACTGGCGACTTTAACAAGCCTATAATCTTATATTACACATATGGCCAGTCCCTTCATATACGACATTTGATTTGTCCCTCTGAAATGATTGAGAGACTACTAGAGGGTTTATGCAAATTTGGGAACGCAAATAAAACATGCATAGCTAGCGTTTGCGTCCACATACTTGTGTAGCATAATGTTCTCGGCCCCTGAATGATTTCAATTATTTACAGAAAAGAACTGGTACACGGACGAACCTGAGAATGCCTTCCCGAGGAGTGCGCAAATCAAACACACTGATACACACTCGGCCAATCAGGTGACTCAGTACAAATCATACACCAGCAACATCATCCAGCCAATCAGAGAGGTGGAGGAGAACACCTGAGACAGTACCTGGACTCACCTGATCGTGGACAAACTGAATGTGGCGGATCTGATGATTCTGGTGTATAAATAACAGTATTATAATAGCTAAAGAGAAAATGACAGATGTCTAATAGAGGAGAGTAGAATGTACTGCTACACTTGTTGTAGATGACCACAATCTCTTCTATTTATCATGAGCAAAATATGTAGAAATAACTAATGGTATTTTTAACAGCTTTAAGACGTTGGTAGGAATATAATTGGATTAGCGACACAAACAAGTATTTGCAAGACGATCCAGTTATTTAACATTTGTTAGCCAAAGACCATCGTAGTCGATGCCATATATCGCGTAAAGTGGGCACGGGTCCTCCCTCGGTCCTGGTCTCTGCCTGGCACAGTGTTGGCATGGACACCGAACCTATCTGCAGTGCCCATAGCCAAAACGCTGGGCACATGAAACAATAAAAAATAACTACGATTGCTGGATTGAATGGCAGCTTAGCTATGTTCTCGTACCAATGATTACGCATTGTAGCAATAAAAATCCTGTTTTACTGTATATTTGATTTGATAACGGTGTATTTTATTTTATTATTTGTTTGTAAACAGCAAAAGGTGAATGGATTGGAAAGCAATCGTTACGTCTATCATTTCTATGAAACCATTAAAGTGCGGTCGACCTAGAATTTGATGGTGTGTTCGGTCCCAATCAGATGTGGGATATACTCAACATGACCCTCATAACAACTCATAATAACTTGTACGAGATGATGAATATCATCAGGAATGACATGGCACCTTTTCCCATTGAGGACCCACTTTAAAAAAAATTTCCGCATCTTGTACAAGAAAATACAACGTTTACAGTCATAGAGTAAAATAAACGAGCAACTTTGCAAAGGCCGGGTTCGCACTAAGCGTGTTACCGCGGTGACGAAGCGTGCGTGGAGGCTTCACGCTATTGTCCGCGGCATCCACACACAACTCACCACACGCCCCACCGAGAGCGGGAACCCATTATAGCCACCACGAGGAGGTTACCCCATGTGACTGTACCCTCCCTAGCAACTGGGACAATTTGGTTACCCCATGTGACTCTACCCTCCCTAGCAACCGGGCCAATTTGGTTGCTAAGGAGACCTGAGTCACTCAGCACGCCCTGGATTCAAACTCACGACTCCAGGTGTGATCGTCAGCGTCAATACTCGCAGAGATACCCAGACCCCCCGAAATGGAGCTTTTTGAAAACGCTCTCCCAAGTGGATAAATATATTAGAAAACAATATTTGTTGTCATGTGATCCATTCAATCCAAAACAATCAAGATGGCGTCCCACGTTGTAGCCGCGCTTACGTTTTGTCGCATGCGCGGTAAAGGCATTTAAGCATTTTCAGACATTTCAGCGTGAACGACCAAACTTTGGAAAACGTTTGAAAACGGCAGTGTGGACAGAGAGTGTTTCGTAAAGTAAAATGCCATTTTTAAAATGAATCGGATTAATCTGGACATAGAATAGCCTAAATTTAACCCCTTACCCAAACCCCAACCTTTACCTTAACCCCTAATTCTTAACCTACCCATACCCGATGATTTCTTTCTTCCACGTTACAATACATGACACAGACTCAATGATGACTCAAATGACACAGAACGAAAGCCGTCAAATACATGACACGGACTCAATGATGCCTCAAATGACACAGAACGAAAGCCGTCAAATACATAACAGACTCAATGATGACTCAAATGGCACAGAACGAAAGGCGTCAAATACATGACACAGACTCAATGATGATTCAAACGGCACAGAATGAAAGGCGCCAAATACATGACACAGACTCAATGATGACTCAAATGGCACAGAATGAAAGGCGCCATATACATGACACAGACTCAATGATGATTCAAACGGCACAGAACGAAAGGCGCCAAATACATGACACGGACTCAATGATGCCTCAAATGGCACAGAACGAAAGCCGTCAAATACATGAAACGGACTCAATGATGACTCAAATGGCACAGAACGAAAGCCGTCAAATACATGAAACGGACTCAATGATGACTCAAATGGCACAGAATGAAAGCCGTCAAATACATGACACAGACTCAATGATGCCTCAAATGGCACAGAATGAAAGGTGCCAAATACATGAAACAGACTCAATGATTCCTCAAATGGAACAGAATGAAAGGCGCCAAATACATGACACAGACTCAATGATGACTCAAATGGCACAGAACGAAAGCCGTCAAATACATGACACAGACTCAATGATTCCTCAAATGGAACAGAATGAAAGCCGTCAAATACATGACACAGACTCAATGATGCCTCAAATGGCACAGAATGAAACTCATGTAAAAAAATACAGTGACCTTCAGGCTTAACGGATGTTTATTCAATCCCTTGTATCAATTTGAAATTCTGTTAATTGGTTGGTGTAAAGGTCGTACTTTTTCATACGAGCGAAGCTGGATGATGTCTTATGATTTCGCCATCTCGTACGAATTATCACGAGTTGTTATGAGACCGCGTCGTAACAAACTTTGGCATGCAGTGACCGATGAAACACAAAGTCTAGTGTGACCGCACCATTACGCACCAAAATCAACACAGATGCTCAGATTTCCATATCAGTAATATTAAGATTAAATATAGTTCACGACCGTCTGTTCAGTGATTGTTTGTGTTAGACGTCTTTGATGACAAACATTCTCAGACTGTTCACATGCAGCTTGTAAAGTGCCGTTTTTTTTTGAGAAAACAGCAAAAACATTCCAAATCTTGACATGCAAGTATTTCAAAGTGTATTTATTTGGTTTAAACCTTCTGAGGATTTTGCTATAAATAACAAAGTGCTGTTAGTCCATTAAACCATTGTATGTATTTACTTCTCAGAGAGAGACCTGATAAATGTGTGATGAACCTTGAGATTCTGTGTTCACTTTTACAGTCATTCCAGTGTTTCACATAAACTCTAATCAGGTTATACATGTGCTGTATAGACTGCATCTGCATCACATGAGCCTTAACAGAGCTGATCTTACATCAGCGGTGCCGGGCAGAACCGGACTCGAGGGAGGGCCTGCAAAGACCCACTGCCGCGAAAAGTGGCCCAAAAAATCATCAACGCCCACAAGACTTGATTAGTTACAGCTGAGATACGCGGCAAATCTTAACATTTAAAAAGCGGGTGACTGAAAAGTGACATGGAAATATTTGCTCAAGGTATTTTTGAATATTTATGAATGGTACGCATCATTTTGGTCATTTAACATGTGCAATTTTCAAATGACCCATTTGAAGGGGTCATGTCATGAGGAATCCATTTCTCCATTATTTTGACATATGAGAGGTCATTTGTACTTTAAAAAAATACAGTAAATTTCAGAAATCAAAACTTTAATTATTTTGGCTAGGATCCGGTGTCCTTTGAATATTGTATTTTCTTTATTGCATTTTGGTCGAAATGAACGTGCCGGGACGGCCGTTGTCCCATATTTAAACCGCGAAACATTCGAGGGGAACTTCGAATCTTGTATGTCTCATAATACAAGTATTCAGGAGCAACGGTGTGCCGACTTTGCTCTGCAAAGAGGTTAGCCAATCGTAACAGTGGACATGTGATCTGAAGTCTTAAAGGAGAAGTAGCGCAAAAACCGTTTCAGACAGAGGGCCAAAGACAGGTCACTACATTACGCTTTGTGTTAAATAAAAACCATTACTAACATTATAAGTGAACCTCAAGGCAAATAATTAAACATGCATGACATGACCCCTTTAACGATGGACAGATTTATCAAGTCATTTTAAAAGGAAATGTCTTAAGCGTTCAGATGTAAAACATTTCGAGTGGATTAAGTGTTTTACCTCGTCGAATGCAGAGAGAATTCTTGGTATCTTGTGTGTTGCTGGATGTCACCATTTACTGTAAATGGCATAACAGATATAAACATAAGATGATATTGTACAGAAGACTGTAAATAAAATGTACATGATTTTATTTTGTAATTTCACAGAATAAATATGGATGTATTCGTGTTGGTAATTGTGTTTATTTAACTGATACTTTTTTCAAATGTGACTATATGTACACTTATTACAGACAGTATTACCTGGACTGGTAATCTGGCATACCGGGCATTTTCCTGGTGGGCCGACGCACTTTTGGGGCGATCCGGGGAGCAATGGCCAGCAGGCCATTAGAGCGGGCCGGTAAGGCGACCGCGAAATGTGCTGAATGGGACGGCGCCGCGGTATGCAGAAAAGTATATGCAGAGAACAACCCCCCCCCCCCCCCCCCCACCCACTCAACAACTTTTGGCTCACCAACACCCCCCCCCCCCCCACACACACACACCCCCCCCTTGGGCCAGTTGCCATGTAAAATCCCGTCCGATTTATCTTCCGAGTGCAGCCCTGATGGATGGCACATTAGTTGGCAAGCAAATTCTCCAGGTCACAGTTTGTAAATTCTGTAAATGTCTTTTACAAAATAAGAAACAAAACAAGAATGCTTCAGAGAATTACACAAGATAAAAATCTTGCCAAATGCGTTTTTTTATGTAAACATACTCTAGACTGACGTAGATCTTGGCGACATGTCTCGTTTTTGGATTTTAGTGCTTTCTAAATAAAAACGTGCATCAATATGGTCAAAGATGTCCGTCTAGTGCATGTGTGCATAAAAAAAAAAACTAATAAAAACAGCTCAGTTGAACACAAAAACTCATTCTTGCACTAAAGAAAGCTAGATAACAGATAATGCGCAACAGATGTGGTTTCGGGGTGTTTCAAAACTTTTTTACCCCACACAGCATCCAAAGTAAACGTGCTGCTCCTGTGCGAGACGCTGAAAGACGGATGGATGCGGTGCAGCGGTGAAAAACGGGGTCTAGCCAGGGGCATAGGAACAATTATAACTGAGGGGGGCATGTCCCCTTTACTTTAAGAAATAGCTAAATTCGTCGCCCCTCCCACTTTTTGAGAGATAAGTTACATTTTAATACGTTTATTTTGCTGAATGTTAGTGCAAGGGGAAAAAGTGCAGCCGTTTGCCTAAAACGAACCCTTTAAGACCCAGAGAACGCAGACTATGTGATTAATTATTAATGAGCGCAACAGCCTGCCAGTAAGCTGCAATCTACCTGAGACAAGGACGTGAGCAAACAACACAACACATTTTGGTAACATTCAGTGAATTTTAAATCTCTGATCTCTTCGTTTCCTTACAAAAAAAATCGAAACTGGCCGCTTGTTCTTTTGACATGCAAATGAGCTTATGATTCGTCCCAAATACTTGCCAGAAGTTTGCATCTCTTCACCAGGGTTGGTTGGGAAACCTTCGGCAACAGTGTGACGACAATAATCGCATGTGTCATAGTCATATCTAAACACTGAAATTGATCTTTGACCTTTTCGTGTTTTTTGTTTGGCTATTTATTGAATTTCGACGAGTGTAATGGTGATGTTTATGCCATATCTATTTTAGAAAAATCACATATTCTTAAAAACACGAAACATATCGTATTGTGAAGAGAGGCTGATGAGATTTACAATGCATCCCTCATCCCTATAACCAGGGCTGATCAACATCAAACTCATCAAATGGTCATGTGTCATATGTTGTTGGAAAGATCTCAAAGAGTAAAATACACACAGTTCATTTGTTTTAATCACAGACAAAAATATAGTGGATGTCTTTGACAATTATGTTGCTGTTGTTTATATGCCACGTTTCTGCTTGTAACTTCATAAAATATCACGCATCATTATTTAGAGTCAGTGATTATCTTTCAAACGAGTCCACACACAAGATAATCAGATGTATAGATCATTAAATAATCCACATGAAGCACAATGTTACATATGACCACCAGGAGATGGCGCCAAATACATGACACGGACTCGATGATGCCTCAAATGGCACAGAATGAAAGGCGCCAAATACATGACACGGACTCGATGATGACTCAAATGGCACAGAATGAAAGGCGCCAAATACATGACACGGACTCGATGATGCCTCAAATGGCACAGAATGAAAGGCGCCAAATACATGACACGGACTCGATGATGCCTCAAATGGCACAGAATGAAAGGCGCCAAATACATGACACGGACTCGATGATGACTCAAATGGCACAGAATGAAAGGTGCCAAATACATGACACAGACTCAATGATGACTCAAATGGCACAGAATGAAAGGCGCCGAATACATGAAACACGCTCGATGATGACTCAAATGGCACAGAATGAAAGGCGCCGAATACATGACACGGACTCGATGATGACTCAAATGGCACAGAATGAAAGGTGCCAAATACATGAAACGGACTCAATGATGACTCAAATGGCACAGAATGAAAGGCGCCGAATACATGAAACACGCTCGATGATGACTCAAATGGCACAGAATGAAAGGCGCCGAATACATGAAACACGCTCGATGATGACTCAAATGGCACAGAATGAAAGGCGCCGAATACATGACACAGACTCAATGATGACTCAAATGGCACAGAATGAAAGGCGCCAAAGGGTTACAGATACTCAACATGTGTTTTTCTGGGAAGAGAAATCGGCCCGGGATTTTACATATCAATTGACCCAAATTTTACAAACATTTTAGCTAATCGCGGCCCATTCGGCCCGTTTTGCGGTCGACCCACCAGCCCGCTCTGTTCTCCCGATGGCCGATCCGCCATCGGGAGAACCGTAAAGTCCGCAAAGTGCGTTGGCCCACCGGGAAAATGACCGGTATGCCAGATTACCAGTCCAGCCCTGGTTGAACTTCCCATTGACTTGAATGGACAAAAACCTCATATCTCCATCAAAATATATATGAGTTTGAGACGGCATAAGGCCGAGTAAATGATGAGAGAATTTGCATTTTTGGGTCAACAAACATTAAAGCAAGATTTTAAGATGCATTTCAAAGGTCAAAGGGCAATATAAACACACAAAAGCAACATGAAAGCACTTCCCTACACTATCAGAGGGTCTGAGTTGTAGTTTTGCCCTGGAGTGATGGAAATACCCCGAGACGTGTCTGAAGACCAGCGGGCACCGTCACTGTGTGTTTAACCAGCTTTCCTGAATGCCAACGGCCATCCATCCATTTTACATGAGCTCTCACTGCACTTGTTTCACACAGCCCCAATATCAAAAATCATTTTACAAACATATTCGGGGCATAATGTTGATTACCACAATATATTATTTCGACTCTTCCCTCATTTTCTGTAAAAAAGCAAAAATGGAGGTTACAGTAAAATAGGGAGCAAGGGAGCATCCTATAACTCTCCTATAACTGTTCTGAGACCAGTGCAGACAGACATCTTACTGGAGGTTAAGTCATGCACTAAATAGGGAGCAAGGGAGCATCCTATAACTGTTCTGAGACCAGTGCAGACAGACAGCACACTGGAGGTTAAGTCATGCACTAAATAGGGAGCAAGGGAGCATCCTATATCTCTCCTATAACTGTTCTGAGACCAGTGCAGACAGACATCTCACTGGAGGTTAAGTCATGCACTAAATAGGGAGCAAGGGAGCATCCTATAACTCTCCTATAACTGTTCTGAGACCAGTGCAGACAGACATCTCACTGGAGGTTAAGTCATGCACTAAATAGGGAGCAAGGGAGCATCCTATAACTCTCCTATAACTGTTCTGAGACCAGTGCAGACAGACAGCACACTGGAGGTTAAGTCATGCACTAAATAGGGAGCAAGGGAGCATCCTATAGCTCTCCTATAACTGTTCTGAGACCAGTGCAGACAGACAGCACACTGGAGGTTAAGTCATGCACTAAATAGGGAGCAAGGGAGCATCCTATAACTCTCATATAACTGTTCTGAGACCAGTGCAGACAGACAGCACACTGGAGGTTAAGTCATGCACTAAATAGGGACAAAGGAGCATCCTATAGCTCTCCTATAACTGTTCTGAGACCAGTGCAGACAGACAGCACACTGGAGGTTAAGTCATGCACTAAATAGGGAGCAAGTGAGCATCCTATAGCTCTCCTATAACTGTTCTGAGACCAGTGCAGACAGACAGCACACTAGAGGTTAAGTCATGCACTAAATAGGGACAAAGGAGCATTACACACTCTTTAAACTCAGCATCATTCTTGTTCAGCCTGACAATGTTACAATGTTTCTCTGCCAACATTATGGACATGTTCCATTTCGTTCCACCCTAATCCATCTCTCGATGACATGTTTACGCTGTATTGAATTACACCTTCTTGTTTGTGTTTTAAATTTCATTTCTGTTCCTCTCCGTTTCTATTAGGACACTTTACACGGTAACAGATCAAATAAAACTCTAGCGGGGTGAAAAATGAGCGCGTCGTCTACGGATGGAAAGTATTCTGGTATGTAAGGTGATGCTCTGTTTTCGACACGTGCTTTCAGTTCCAGAACGATCCTTTGACGTTAATTCCCACATTATTGATGGGCCTGTTGGCTGAGCGGCAGTCGAGCGGCTCAGAAATCGCCAGCTCAGCAAACGGGCCGATCACATCTGATCATCATCGCTGTCAGTTACAGTCGCTGAAATGAGACATCAGCCCAAAGTGGATCCGGCGTGGATATTTAATGACTTTCAGAGACGTCTGAGGGGGGTATCGGGAGATTTTGCCATCCGTTAATACTGAAGATAAAGTCTCATTAAGAGTGTCGGGAGAGCTGCTCGAATGCATCATTGTTGCATTTAGCCGCATGTCCGGTCGCTGTGCTGTTATCTGCCTTTCTGCAGTGACCACATGACTGACAGATGTCAGAGCAATGATTGGCGGCTGTCTATCTCTCACAAAGCCTTGTCATAGCGATGTCCTCAGAAGCACTGAGACATGCTGTCAAGTTTGCTGTGAGATGATTTGAGAGGGGAATGAGAATGGCTGCAGCTGCCATATTAATGATCAGTGTTACCCATGATGCTGTGCAAGTATGACATCATATCCTGTCAGCATCAGAACAGTCAACAGTCAATTCCCTGTCAGTCATATGAGCAGGACTACAGCATTACTTCAACAAATGGAGCTTCTGAACGAAAGTGAACAACTGAATCCCTTTACGAAGGGCAATTTTACAAGACCTGAAGGTCACTGCAAGGAAGTAATCACGGGTCATTTATTTGAGTTGTTACCTGGGATTGAAACCCATTTAACCCCTTAAAATCTGGTGCATCTTTGGGCAGCTGCCCGCAATTTTTCACACTCAGCTTTCACACATACTGTGGACTAATTGCAAAAAATTGGTCTCATTTTTCCAGACAACCACCAAAATAAGATAATTGTAGTCTCATTTTAGTCCACTAGGTGGCAGTAAACACTAGAAAAAATTATGTTTTCTCTAGCACATTCCATCACAATATACAGATGTGAACTGTAGGTGGAGCTCTAACGCATTCCATCACAATACACAGATGTGAACTGTAGGTGGAGCTCTTACGCATTCCATCACAATACACAGATGTGAACTGTAGGTGGCGCTCTAACACATTCCATCACAATACACAGATGTGAACTGTAGGTGGCGCTCTGACACATTCCATCACAATATACAGATGTGAACTGTAGGTGGAGCTCTAACGCATTCCATCACAATACACAGATGTGAACTGTAGGTGGCGCTCTTACGCATTCCATCACAATACACAGATGTGAACTGTAGGTGGCGCTCTAACACATTCCATCACAATACACAGATGTGAACTGTAGGTGGAGCTCTAACACATTCCATCACAATACACAGATGTGAACTGTAGGTGGCGCTCTAACGCATTCCATCACAATACACAGATGTGAACTGTAGGTGGCGCTCTTACGCATTCCATCACAATACACAGATGTGAACTGTAGGTGGAGCTCTAACGCATTCCATCACAATACACAGATGTGAACTGTAGGTGGCGCTCTTACGCATTCCATCACAATACACAGATGTGAACTGTAGGTGGCGCTCTAACACATTCCATCACAATACACAGATGTGAACTGTAGGTGGAGCTCTAACACATTCCATCACAATACACAGATGTGAACTGTAGGTGGAGCTCTAGCACATTCCATCACAATACACAGATGTGAACTGTAGGTGGCGCTCTTACGCATTCCATCACAATACACAGATGTGAACTGTAGGTGGAGCTCTAACGCATTCCATCACAATACACAGATGTGAACTGTAGGTGGAGCTCTAACGCATTCCATCACAATACACAGATGTGAACTGTAGGTGGCGCTCTTACGCATTCCATCACAATACACAGATGTGAACTGTAGGTGGCGCTCTAACACATTCCATCACAATACACAGATGTGAACTGTAGGTGGAGCTCTAACACATTCCATCACAATACACAGATGTGAACTGTAGGTGGAGCTCTAGCACATTCCATCACAATACACAGATGTGAACTGTAGGTGGAGCTCTAGCACATTCCATCACAATACACAGATGTGAACTGTAGGTGGAGCTCTAACGCATTCCATCACAATACACAGATGTGAACTGTAGGTGGCGCTCTAACACATTCCATCACAATACACAGATGTGAACTGTAGGTGACGCTCTAACACATTCCATCACAATACACAGATGTGAACTGTAGGTGGCGCTCTAACGCATTCCATCACAATACACAGATGTGAACTGTAGGTGGCGCTCTAACACATTCCATCACAATACACAGATGTGAACTGTAGGTGGCGCTCTAACACATTCCATCACAATACACAGACGTGAACTGTAGGTGGCGCTCTAACGCATTCCATCACAATACACAGATGTGAACTGTAGGTGGCGCTCTTACGCATTCCATCACAATACACAGATGTGAACTGTAGGTGGCGCTCTAACGCATTCCATCACAATACACAGATGTGAACTGTAGGTGGCGCTCTTACGTATTCCATCACAATACACAGATGTGAACTGTAGGTGGTGCTCTAACACATTTTATCCCTCACAGATGTGCTCGTCCATAGACATTCAGTCTAATGTTCAGTTCAAGCAACACCCTCATTATTTCATTGAATATCTCGGCCTCTGAGTGGACTACAAGCTCAATCTAGGTATCAATAGAAAGCTGAGATCCTCCCTTTTGTGACGATACAATATCTAATCAATAGTCAAAAAAATATTTATTTTGCATGCTTTTCCTTCTTGTTTCTGGACATCTAAGATATAACATTAGATTATTCACAAAAGCAAGCTCACATACAAGTAAAAAATGGGTAATATTTTAGAGAACTTCCTAAAAATAAAAAAGATATATTTTTTGCTATTTTGGGCTTACAGCAGAAGTTATCGGAGCATAAAAGAGATGTTTGTATTTAATAACTTACAGAAATCATATTTCACTTTGTGATTTTTTTGAAAATATTTCAAACTGTGGTATTAGAGCAACCAAATTATCTATACAGTCACATTCCCTGAGAATGAGAGTTTTCATTTGATATATGACTTGCCCATTTATGTGCAATGTGAAGGACTTTTATTTTGATATAAATATTTCTATTGATGACTCGAATGGCACAGAATGAAAGGTGCCGAATACATGAAACAGACTCAATGATGACTCAAATGGCACAGAATGAAAGGCGCCGAATACATGAAACAGACTCACAGACAAGTAAAAACCACATTACCTCTAGAGGGCGCCAATTTTCAACGTGAATGTTTTGAGGCCTTATTTTATTATTTTAAGTAACATAAATGCAGAAGTGATGATATCTCGGAAAAGTTCAGATTCTGAGCTTTCAAATGATTCCTCATATGCCTGACTTATGCATACGGAGACTTTAAAGTTTTAAGCGAAACATTTTCCACGATATAGCGCCCCCTTTGGACACAATGGGTAATATTTCAAATTTCTATTTATTTTTTTCATGTATTTTTTCATTGACAAATAAGATCCATTGTGATAGAAAAAGTGTCTTTGTGTGCATGTTGGTTTCATGATTTTTTTAAGTAAATTTTTTGAACATAATTTTCAACAAAAAATGTAATTTGGTGTAACTATAAAGTTCGGCTTTGGATACGTGGTTGAAGATGGATGGATGGATATAAAGTAAAAGGTAATAAAGTAATTTCCTTGCACTTATTGAGTATATGAGAGTGGACTCAATCAACTTCTTTAATAAAAAAATACGTTTTCAAACATTTAAGCTTTTTTTATATATAAATATCATGAACGTTTGAGTCAAGAACATCAAGAATGTTGCTCAGGGTTTCTCCATTTGACCTTGATGAGTATTATCAATGATGTGATGCTCATTTACATTACATTCAAAATACATTACAAATGCAACTCTCACAAAACGATTACTCGAATACACCTCTTCTGTTTTCAATTACTGAGTTCAAAGTCATTTGGATATTTTTTCAGGGGCTTAAAGTAAAAAATGTCATGTGGTGCAACAGTCCGGAGACAGTAATTTTTTTTACATTTTTTTTTATTTTTTTAAAGTCATTAAAAGAAGAAATTGCTGAAAAAACTAAATGTTAGCGCAAATTGTGCAGAATAATCTTTTATTATTATTTCCTTCAACAATAAACATTGAAAAACATTTTTATTTTAAAATATGATTCGTATATATGAAACATACAGTATGTTTGAGAACTTTTTTGAAACTAATGATTAAAGCTTGGGTGTACAATCTTTTCCAGAAACATTTTTTTATTTTTTGTTATAATGGTCACAATCAGTCATTTAAGTTGTTTAAATATAAGGTGTGTATGTATATATATATATATATCTTCTGTGGTAGGATGACCTTCCTGTCTGTCAATCTATATTTGCATACCGCTGCGCAACTTGTTTGCGCAGATAATCACACGTCATCAGCGCGGCTTACTTGACGCTGTGCAAAACAAGAGAATTACGATCGTTATTATTGTAATGACTCGCCTGTGAATGAGACATGAGGTAATCTGAAACCGTTGCGATCGTGTCCACCAACGTGTGTGTGTGTGCGTGTGTGTGTGTGTGTGTGTGTGTGTGTGTGTGAGTGACAGAGGAGGCGTGGCTTTGGAGACGCCTCAGAAGCGATGGCGGGCTCTATGCTTTCAAAGCTAGCTTGCTAACTGCTAGCCTCTCTGGATAACACACCCTAGCTTTAAATTGCGTATTCAAGGTTTAAGAAAACTATTTTAATACCTTTTACTTGATATTTGCACCACATGACATTTTTAAAGTCAATAAATCTTTTTTTGTCGTTGCTATAAATGTTTTTCAAACATTTTATAAAAACAACACGAACTATCAACGAACTTGACACATTTGTTTTCAACCAGATTTGTTTAATATTTCACATATTGATCAACTTATGGTTGGACAAACTTATTTGCCAATGATCCCTGAACAAAATGTGCCTTTTCTCTGTTTTATTTATTTGTATTATTATAATTTTCTCTCACATGACAACAAATAGCGACTTGCACTGTATGTTTGTTAAACCACCGGACTTTGATTTAGTGGATTTTTAACAAATATTAATAATATCTGTATTACAATAATATTAAAATTGTAATTTTTTTCGTAAAGAAATATTAATAAAAGACAATTCTACACTACTCATGCAAACATTCATTATATATATATATATATATATATATATATATATATATATATATATATATATATATATATATATATATTCAGCTTTTAATGAGTTGAAATATTAATTATGATATTTTTTACTTTAAGCCCTAGAAAAAAAATAAGTCATTGTTCTGTGTGAATTGCATTATGTATTATGTATTTATTAATAGAAACTTAATAGATCGGGACCAAAAAAAATTGACATTCAATGTATATACAGCTAATATTGGTAAACAAGGCAGGCGGGTCGGTGCAGCCAAATCCAAACGGTTTAACGGAATGGCGTTGGGGTTATTCAGCAGTTCCGGGTCACCGTGAGATGATGTAATCCAGACAGTGAGGTGTGAGCGACTGTCACGTGTGTTAATGTGAGCTGTGACACGCCAGTCAAACTCTACAGGCATCTCACATTACCTTACTGAGCTGGACCCAGCTGCTCCCGCTGACCAGAACACACACACATGCCGTGTTAATGTGTGTGAAGCTCAAGCGAGATTATAGACGGTCAAAGTCTCACCTAGAACCGTTAGAGTTACACGTCTTTATGTCGACCCCTTATTTGACTTAATTTTCAGTTTTAGTGCAACTGTAAATCTCAAGCTTCTAGAACAAAATCAGTGAGCACACGAACACACGCGACCTTACTGTCACTGAGAGAGAACTGGGAAACTTTAATTGGGCTGTTAATTGATTTTCTTGTCAAGCATTAGTACCATGATGGATGGGTCATTTTCTGCAAGCACTGAACACACACACACAGACACACACACACACAGACACACACACAGACACACACACACATGGAAGAGCTCCAGCAGTATAGTCAGTAACATGCCCAGCACAACCTTTAATTAAGCACCGACACCTGAAAAATGAAAGTGTTTGACAGATCACAGCATGTTATATTGATGCTAACCTCATCGAAAAGAAAACGTTTTTAAAAACGGTTAAATTATCTTCTGCATAAATTTGTACTAGTTCTACTCCTACTACAACTAATAACCATTCAACATATATTCTACTACTATTAATATTAATACATTTATTCTACTATTGCTACGACTTTTCTCCCCTTTTTCTCCCCAATTTGGAACGCCCAATTCCCAAAGCGTAGTGGCTCGCCTCAATCCGGGTGGCGTAGCGAATCTCAGTTGCCTCCGCGTCTGAGACCGCCAATCCGCGCATCTTATCATTTGACTTGTTGAGCACGTTACCATGGAGACATAGCACGTGTGGAGGCTTCACGCTATTCTCCACGACATCCACGCACAACTCGCCACACACCCCACCAAGACCGAGAACCACATTATAGTGACCACGAGGAGGTTACCCCATGTGACTCTTCTTCTACGACTACATTTATTCTACTACTACTACTACTACTAGATTTATTCTTCTACTACTACTACTACTACTACTACTACTACTAGATTTATTCTTCTACTACTACTACTACTACTACATTTATTCTACTACTACTACTACTACTACTACTACTACATTTATTCTACTACTACTACTACTACTAGATTTATTCTTCTACTACTACTACTACTACTACTACTACTACTAGATTTGTTCTTCTACTACTACTACTACTACTACATTTATTCTACTACTACTACTACTACTAGATTTATTCTTCTACTACTACTACTACTAGATTTATTCTTCTACTACTACTACTACTACTACATTTGTTCTACTACTACGACCACTACTACTACTACATTTATTCTACTACTACTACTACTACTACGACCACTACTACTACTACATTTATTCTTCTACTACTACTACTACTACATTTATTCTACTACTACTACTACTACGACCACTACTACTACTACATTTATTCTTCTACTACTACTACTACTACATTTATTCTTCTACTACTACATTTATTCTTCTACATTTATTCTTCTACTACTACTACTACATTTATTCTTCTACTACTACTACTACATTTATTCTTCTACTACTACTACTACTACTACATTTATTCTTCTACTACTACTACTACTACATTTATTCTTCTTCTACTACTACTACTACTACATTTATTCTACTACTACGACCACTACTACTACATTTATTCTTGTACTACTACTACTACTACTACTACATTTATTCTTCTACTACGACCACTACTACTACATTTATTCTTGTATTACTACTACTACTACTACTACTACATTTATTCTTCTACTACTACTACTACTACAACATTTATTCTACTACTACTACTACTACTACTACTACATTTCTTCTTCTACTACTACTACTACTACATTTATTCTACTACTACAACCACTACTACTACATTTATTCTACTACTACAACCACTACTACTACATTTATTCTACTACTACGACCACTACTACTACTACTACTACATTTATTCTTCTACTACTACTACTACATTTTTTCTTCTTCTACTACTACTACTACATTTATTCTACTACTACGGCCACTACTACTACATTTATTCTTGTACTACTACTACTACATTTATTCTTCTACTGCTACTACTACATTTATTCTACTACTACTACTACTACATTTATTCTTCTACTACTACTACTACTACTACATTTATTCTACTACTACAACCACTATTACTACATTTATTCTTCTACTACTACTAATACTACTACTACTACTACAACATTTATTCTACTACTACGACCACTACTACTACTACTACTACTACATTTATTCTTCTACCACTACTACTACATTTATTCTTCTACTAATACTACTACTACCACATTTATTCTACTACTACTACTACTACTACTACGACCACTACTACTACTACTACTACATTTATTCTACTACTACCACATTTATTCTACTACTACGACCACCACTACTACTACTACTACTACTACTACTACATTTATTCTACTACTACTACATTTATTCTACTATGACGACCACCACTACTACATTTATTCTTCTACTACTACTACTACATTTATTCTACTACTACTACTACTACTACATTTATTCTACTACTACTACTACTACTACATTTATTCTTCTACTACTACTACTACTACATTTATTCTACTACTACAACCACTACTACTACATTTATTCTTCTACTACTACTAATACTACTACTACTACAACATTTATTCTACTACTACGACCACTACTACTACTACATTTATTCTTCAACCACTACTACTACATTTATTCTTCTACTACTACTACCACATTTATTCTACTACTACTACGACCACTACTACTACTACTACTACATTTATTCTACTACTACCACATTTATTCTACTACTACTACTACTACTACTACGACCACTACTACTACTACTACTACATTTATTCTACTACTACCACATTTATTCTACTACTACGACCACCACTACTACTACTACTACTACTACTACTACATTTATTCTACTACTACTACATTTATTCTACTATGACGACCACCACTACTACATTTATTCTTCTACTACTACTACTACATTTATTCTACTACTACTACTACTACTACATTTATTCTACTACTACTACTACTACTACATTTATTCTTCTACTACTACTACTACTACATTTATTCTACTACTACAACCACTACTACTACATTTATTCTTCTACTACTACTAATACTACTACTACTACAACATTTATTCTACTACTACGACCACTACTACTACTACATTTATTCTTCAACCACTACTACTACATTTATTCTTCTACTACTACTACCACATTTATTCTACTACTACTACGACCACTACTACTACTACTACTACATTTATTCTACTACTACCACATTTATTCTACTACTACGACCACCACTACTACTACTACTACTACATTTATTCTACTACTACTACTACTACTACTACATTTATTCTACTACGACCACCACCACTACTACTACTACTACTACTACATTTATTCTACTACTACTACTACTACTACTACTACTACTACGACCACTACTACTACTACATTTATTCTACTACTACCACATTTATTCTACTACTACGACCACCACTACTACTACTACTACTACATTTATTCTTCTACTACTACTACTACTACTACTACTACTACATTTATTCTAATACTACTACTACTACTACATTTATTCTACTACTACGACCACTACTACTACATTTATTCTTCTACTACTACTACTACATTTATTCTTCTACTACTACTACTACATTTATTCTACTACTACTACTACTACATTTATTCTTCTACTACTACTACTACTACTACATGTATTCTACTACTATGACCACTACTACTACATTTATTCTTGTACTACTACTACTACTACTACATTTATTCTATTACTACGACCACTACATTTATTCTACTACTACGACCACTACTACTACATTTATTCTTCTACTACTACTACTACATTTATTCTTCTACTACTACTACTACTACTACATTTATTCTACTACTACGACCACTACTACTACTACTACATATATTCTTCTACTACTACTACTACTACATTTATTCTTCTACTACTACTACTACTACTACATTTATTTTTCTACTACTACTACTGCTACTACATTTATTCTTCTACTACTACTACTACTACTACTACTACTACATTTATTCTACTACTACATTTATTCTACTACTACGACCACTACTACTACTACTACTACTACTACTACATTTAGTCTTCTACTACTACTACTACTACTACATTTATTCTTCTACTACTACTACTACTACTACTACTACTACATTTATTCTTCTACTACTACTACTACATTTATTCTACTATGACGACTGCTGCTACTAATTAAATACAAGTTTTTGAATAGTTACATCAATGCATAGTTTACAGTGTTGGTGTTAAACAGGAAGTGAGTTTGTATCTTACCCGTATCATGATCTATACTTGAATGATCTATAATATTTTTTCTTTATAAGGACCATGATTGTGTTAAATATGAATATGATATATCAATTTGAACAATTTGCCATATTGCAACATAAATGGGTATTCATCATCACCACCATGTCCTAAGAGTGTTTAAAGACAGCACCACCTAGTTTAAAAAAAAAGCTTAACTTTTGTGAAACAATGTCTCTTTATGTATAGTTATAGTTTTCTCTCTCTAAATAAGGTCTCAGTTTCACCATTTACTTCAGGTAGCTCGTATATTGGCTCGTGCTTTGTGAGCTTCTCAGTTATTATTACAAGACTATTCCAAGAAAAGGAAATAAGTTTCATAAGTTCAGGACTTTGAACCTCGATCCCTGTCTCATGTGATATTGACTTCCTAAGCTGGTGTTTACAGCAGGGCTGTCCAGGAACATCCTCCAGACAAACATGTGTGTTTATGTACAGGTATGTCGGGCACAGAAGCGGATGAGCAGCATCTGGTCACCCTCAGTCTCTTGCACTGACAGCTTTCATTAGCACAGGTCTGGGAACAGTTATTACACGGATAAATCCAGATCACCGCAGAGGAAATTGAATTCTCAGTGAGGGAGCTCAGATGTCCCATGAGATGTAGAATGAATGTCAAAGATATTTCGGCAATCTACGGCAGAAGAACAAACTGCAGCTCTGCGATAAGAAAACCCCGAAACAGCCTGAAAAACTGAATATCCAGAAGAAGAAAAACGCTGTTAAACTCAGACGATAACATGTTGGACCAATCTGAGGTTCATTTGGATGAAACGTCTGAACGAACTGATTCACTAAAATGAATTCACTTTCCAAAGCTTCATATAAGTGAATCATTTTTTAACCAACTCATTTGCATGAAACGTCTGAACGAACTGATTCACTAAAATGAATTAACTTCCCAAAGCTTCATATAAGTGAATCATTTTTTAACCAACTCATTTGCATGAAACGTCTGAACGAACTGATTCACTAAAATGAATTAACTTCCCAAAGCCTCATATAAGTGAATCATTTTTAACCAACTCATTTACATGAAACGTCTGAACGAACTGATTCACTAAAATGAATTAACTTCCCAAAGCCTCATATAAGTGAATCATTTTTAACCAACTCATTTACATGAAACGTCTGAACGAACTGATTCAATAAAATGAATCAACTTCCCAAAGCTTCATATAAGTGAATCATTTTTTAACCAACTCATTTACATGAAACGTCCGAACGAACTGATTCACTAAAATGAATTAACTTCCCAAAGCTTCATAAAAGTGAATCATTTTTTAACCAACATATTTACATGAAACGTCCGAACGAACTGATTCACTAAAATGAATTAACTTCCCAAAGCTTCATATAAGTGAATCATTTTTTAACCAACTTATTTACAAGAAACGTCTGAACGAACTGATTCACTAAAATTAATTCACTTCCCAAAGCTTCATATAAGTGAATCATTTTTTAACCAACTCATTTACATGAAACGTCTGAACAAACTGATTCAATAAAATTAATTCACTTCCCAAAGCTTCATATAAGTGAATCATTTTTTAACCAACTCATTTACATGAAACGTCTGAACGAAATGATTCACTAAAATGAATCAACTTCCCAAAGCTTCATATAAGTGAATCATTTTTTAACCAACTCATTTACATGAAACGTCTGAACGAACTGATTCACTAAAATTAATTCACTTCCCAAAGCTTCATATAAGTGAATCATTTTTTAACCAACTCATTTGCATGAAACGTCTGAACGAACTGATTCACTAAAATGAATTCACTTCCCAAAGCTTCATATAATGAATCATTTTTAACCAACTTATTTACAAGAAACGTCTGAACGAACTGATTCACTAAAATTAATTCACTTCCCAAAGCTTCATATAAGTGAATCATTTTTTAACCAACTCATTTACATGAAACGTCTGAACAAACTGATTCAATAAAATTAATTCACTTCCCAAAGCTTCATATAAGTGAATCATTTTTTAACCAACTCTTTTACATGAAACGTCTGAACGAACTGATTCACTAAAATTAATTCACTTCCCAAAGCATCATAAAAGTGAATCATTTTTTAACCAACATATTTACATGAAACGTCCGAACGAACTGATTCACTAAAATGAATTAACTTCCCAAAGCTTCATATAAGTGAATCATTTTTTAACCAACTCATTTACATGAAACATCTGAACGAAATGATTCACTAAAATGAATCAACTTCCCAAAGCTTCATATAAGTGAATCATTTTTTAACCAACTCATTTACATGAAACGTCTGAACGAACTGATTCACTAAAATTAATTCACTTCCCAAAGCTTCATATAAGTGAATCATTTTTTAACCAACTCATTTGCATGAAACGTCTGAACGAACTGATTCACTAAAATGAATTCACTTCCCAAAGCTTCATATAAGTGAATCATTTTTAACCAACTTATTTACAAGAAACGTCTGAACGAACTGATTCACTAAAATTAATTCACTTCCCAAAGCTTCATATAAGTGAATCATTTTTTAACCAACTCATTTACATGAAACGTCTGAACAAACTGATTCAATAAAATTAATTCACTTCCCAAAGCTTCATATAAGTGAATCATTTTTTAACCAACATATTTACATGAAGCATCTGAACGAACTGATTCACTAAAATGAATCAACTTCCCAAAGCTTCATATAAGTGAATCATTTTTTTAACCAACTTATTTACATGAATCATCTGAACGAACTGATTCACTAAAATTAATTCACTTCCCAAAGCTTCATATAAGTGAATCATTTTTTAACCAACTCATTTGCATGAAACGTCTGAACGAACTGATTCACTAAAATGAATTCACTTCCCAAAGCTTCATATAATGAATCATTTTTAACCAACTTATTTACAAGAAACGTCTGAACGAACTGATTCACTAAAATTAATTCACTTCCCAAAGCTTCATATAAGTGAATCATTTTTTAACCAACTCATTTACATGAAACGTCTGAACAAACTGATTCAATAAAATTAATTCACTTCCCAAAGCTTCATATAAGTGAATCATTTTTTAACCAACTCTTTTACATGAAACGTCTGAACGAACTGATTCACTAAAATTAATTCACTTCCCAAAGCATCATAAAAGTGAATCATTTTTTAACCAACATATTTACATGAAACGTCCGAACGAACTGATTCACTAAAATGAATTAACTTCCCAAAGCTTCATATAAGTGAATCATTTTTTAACCAACTCATTTACATGAAACATCTGAACGAAATGATTCACTAAAATGAATCAACTTCCCAAAGCTTCATATAAGTGAATCATTTTTTAACCAACTCATTTACATGAAACGTCTGAACGAACTGATTCACTAAAATTAATTCACTTCCCAAAGCTTCATATAAGTGAATCATTTTTTAACCAACTCATTTGCATGAAACGTCTGAACGAACTGATTCACTAAAATGAATTCACTTCCCAAAGCTTCATATAAGTGAATCATTTTTAACCAACTTATTTACAAGAAACGTCTGAACGAACTGATTCACTAAAATTAATTCACTTCCCAAAGCTTCATATAAGTGAATCATTTTTTAACCAACTCATTTACATGAAACGTCTGAACAAACTGATTCAATAAAATTAATTCACTTCCCAAAGCTTCATATAAGTGAATCATTTTTTAACCAACATATTTACATGAAGCATCTGAACGAACTGATTCACTAAAATGAATCAACTTCCCAAAGCTTCATATAAGTGAATCATTTTTTTAACCAACTTATTTACATGAATCATCTGAACGAACTGATTCACTAAAATTAATTCACTTCCCAAAGCTTCATATAAGTGAATCATTTTTTAACCAACTCATTTGCATGAAACGTCTGAACGAACTGATTCACTAAAATGAATTCACTTCCCAAAGCTTCATATAAGTGAATCATTTTTAACCAACTTATTTACAAGAAACGTCTGAACGAACTGATTCACTAAAATTAATTCACTTCCCAAAGCTTCATATAAGTGAATCATTTTTTAACCAACTCATTTACATGAAACGTCTGAACAAACTGATTCAATAAAATTAATTCACTTCCCAAAGCTTCATATAAGTGAATCATTTTTTAACCAACATATTTACATGAAGCATCTGAACGAACTGATTCACTAAAATGAATCAACTTCCCAAAGCTTCATATAAGTGAATCATTTTTTAACCAACTTATTTACATGAATCATCTGAACGAACTGATTCACTAAAATGAATTAACTTCCCAAAGCTTCATAAAAGTGAATCATTTTTTAACCAACTCATTTACATGAAACGTCTGAACGAACTGATTCATTAAAATGAATTCACTTCCCAAAGCTTCATATAAGTGAATCATTTTTTAACCAACTCATTTGCATGAAACGTCTGAACGAACTGATTCACTAAAATGAATTAACTTCCCAAAGCTTCATATAAGTGAATCGTTTTTTAACCAACTCATTTACATGATCTGTTCGAACGAACTGATTCACTCAAATAAATTCACTTCCCAAAGAGTCATATAAGTGAATCATTTTTTAACCAACTCATTTGCATGAAACGTCTGAACGAACTGATTCACTAAAATGAATTCACTTCCCAAAGCTTCATATAAGTGAATCATTTTTTAACCAACTCATTTGCATGAAACGTCTGAACGAACTGATTCACTAAAATGAATTCACTTCCCAAAGCTTCATATAAGTGAATCGTTTTTTAACCAACTCATTTACATGAACTGTCCGAACGAACTGATTCACTAAAATAAATTCACTTCCCAAAGAGTCATATAAGTGAATCATTTTTTAACCAACTCATTTGCATGAAACGTCCGAACGAACTGATTCACTAAAATGAATTCACTTCCCAAAGCTTCATATAAGTGAATCATTTTTTAACCAACTCATTTGCATGAAACGTCTGAACGAACTGATTCACTAAAATTAATTCACTTCCCAAAGCTTCATATAAGTGAATCATTTTATTGGACGAATTCTTTTAGTCACACGTGATTGTTTCGTTCGTTCCTTCGATTGCGGTGTAATAATGTCTATGATTATGACTTGTACGTTTGCTGCGGGGTGGTATTGTTGGACTCCTCTCCACATGTGTGACCTGAACTCCTCAGAACAGATGATTAATGGTAGTAATTAGAGAATTTTCCTGGCAGTAAATTTAGTCTAAATGAGAATGAATGGCTCATTATCTTAATAACTAGTGCTCTAATATTGAAGGAGTAATTTCAGTGGGGTACACGCCGCTCTCAGGTGTTCTTTTCGAACAGCTCACTTAATCATCAGCTAGAAAGACAATAACACAACCTCAGACCACATGTTAGGAACCAGCAACAAACCAATGAATATTGCATTTAAATGGCACAAGGCTTTAGGGTCCTTGCCGTTTTTGACTAATGAATGTCCATGACGTTTGCATGACGTTTAGGATAGGGGCAGATTTCTGATTGTGTCATATTTTTCTAAGATAAAATCAAGCCTGATTTTGAGACGTTACAATTCTCATTACTTTTGAGGGTTTTTGCTTAATTCCCATTAATCTCAAGGATGACTTGACATTTTATTCTCATTACTTTACTCAAATAAAATACTGTATTGGTTAATCAGCATCCAGGACCAGAACTATTGATTTGCTAAAGCAACCAACTATAACACAATGTCAGCTGCCTATCAACCAAATAGAACACCATATCCACCACCTAGCAACCAACTAGAACACCACATCAACCACCTAGCAACCAACTAGAACACCATGTCAACTGAAGCAACCAAATATAACACAATGTCAACTGCCTAGCAACCAACTAGAACACTATATCAACCACATATAAACCAACTCGAACACCATATCAACCACCTAGCAACCAACTAGAACACAATGTCAACTGCCTAGCAACCAACTAGAACACAATGTCAACTGCCTAGCAACCAACTATAACACAATGTCAACTAAAGCAACCAACTAGAACACAATGTCAACTGCCTAGCAACCAACTAGAACACCATGTCAACTAAAGCAACCAACTATAACACAATGTCAACTGCCTATAAACCAACTAGAACACCATATCAACCACCTAGCAACCAACTAGAACACAATGTCAACTGCCTAGAAACCAACTAGAACACAATGTCAACTGCCAAGCAACCAACTAGAACACCATGTCAACTAAAGCAACCAACTAGAACACAATGTCAACTGCCTAGCAACCAACTAGAACACCATGTCAACTAAAGCAACCAACTATAACACCATATCAACCGCCTAGCAACCAACTAGAACACCATGTCAACCATCCAGAACTCCATATAAAACAACTAGCAACCAACAAGAACACCATATCAACCGCCTAGCAACCAACTAGAACACAATGTCAACTGCCTATCAACAATATAGAACACCATATCAACCACCTATCAACGAATTAGAACACCATATCAACCACCTAGCAACGAACTAGAACACAATATCAACCACCTATAAACCAATTAGAACACCATATCAACCACCTAGCAACCAACTAGAACACCATATCAACCACCTATAAACCAATTAGAACACTATATCAACCACCTAGCAACCAACTAGAACACCATATCAACCACCTAGCAACCAACTAAAACACCATATCAACCATCTAGCAACTAACTAGAACACAATATCAACCACCTAGCAACCAACTAGAACACCATGTCAACTGAAGCAACCAACTATAACACAATGTCAACTGCCTAGCAACCAACTAGAACACCATATCAACCACCTAGCAACTAACTAGTACACCATATCAACCACCTAGCAACCAACTAGAACACCATGTCAACTGAAGCAACCAACTTTAACACAATGTCAACTGCCTAGCAACCAACTAGAACACCATATCAACCACATATAAACCAACTAGAGCACCATATCAACCACCTAGCAACCAACTAGAGCACCATATCAACCACCTAGCAACCAACTAGAACACCATGTCAACTGAAGCGACCAACTATAACACAATGTCAACTGCCTAGCAACCAACTAGAACACCATGTCAACCACCCAGAACACCATATAAAACAACTAGCAACCAACAAGAACACCATATCAACCGCCTAGCAACCAACTAGAACACCATATCAACCACCTAGCAACTAACTAGAACACCATATCAACCACCTATCAACCAATTAGAACACCATATCAACCACCTAGCAACCAACTACAACACAATATCAACCACCTACAAACCAACTAGAACACCATATCAACCACCTAGCAACCAACTAGAACACCATATCAACCACCTATAAACCAATTAGAACACTATATCAACCACCTAGCAACCAACTAGAACACCATATCAACCACCTAGCAACCAACTAAAACACCATATCAACCACCTAGCAACTAACTAGAACACAATATCAACCACCTAGCAACCAACTAGAACACCATGTCAACTGAAGCAACCAACTAGAACACCATATCAACCACATATAAACCAACTAGAGCACCATATCAACCACCTAGCAACCAACTAGAACACCATGTCAACTGAAGCGACCAACTATAACACAATGTCAACTGCCTAGCAACCAACTAGAACACCATGTCAACCACCCAGAACACCATATAAAACAACTAGCAACCAACAAGAACACCATATCAATCGCCTAGCAACCAACTAGAACACAATGTCAACTGCCTATCAACAATATAGAACACCATATCAACCACCTATCAACCAATTAGAACACCATATCAACCACCTAGCAACCAACTACAACACAATATCAACCACCTACAAACCAACTAGAACACCATATCAACCACCTAGCAACCAACTAGAACACCATATCAACCACCTATAAACCAATTAGAACACTATATCAACCACCTAGCAACCAACTAGAACACCATATCAACCACCTAGCAACCAACTAAAACACCATATCAACCACCTAGCAACTAACTAGAACACAATATCAACCACCTAGCAACCAACTAGAACACCATGTCAACTGAAGCAACCAACTAGAACACCATATCAACCACATATAAACCAACTAGAGCACCATATCAACCACCTAGCAACCAACTAGA
>JAVLUX010000035.1:1952500-1987500 GCA_032164185.1 Moxostoma hubbsi
ACGCAACCTGAGAATTGCACTCATCGTTGATTATGAGTACCGTATGTGATTACTTCCTGGTTTCCATGGGACCAAAACTCATGTCTCTGAGGCTACTCGTGCAACATGGTATCAGTCACGCCACTGGAAAAGGCATGACAAAGCGTTCGAATTGTGTCGGAGCTCTTGGGGCGTCGCCTTTAACCCTTAACCAACCACAATAATATGAAAATATTTTTCTAGTTTTGATAAAAGTAAAAAAGTGGAACCCCAAGTTCAAGTTTTTTGGCCTCATGGGGGGACCCCATAAACTCTTATGGGAGTTCCCACTCAACATGCACCAAAAACTCGTACAAAAATTAGACTTAAGAGCTTTTGTGAATGGGGAAGCTAATGTTGGGGACTCGCAAATGGTATAGACTACTTTAATGGTTGGGTTATTTTATGTCAAATCAACCAAATCGTAAGTGGACTCACGAAAACAGTGTTTTTGACATTATTGTTTTTATGTGAAAAAATAAAGAGCATTTATAGCTACAAAATAATTTGTTCTTCAGACCTTTGTTTTGTTGGACAAGAAAAACTAGCTTCATACCATGTTACCCACATTTGTTTTTCAACCATTTATAATGGGAGCCATTACTCATGGAGCCGATTTGGGAGCCCCATATCTCTGGGACGTAACCATACACAGCCTTTAAAATTAAGATATGAAAAGTAAAGTTTGTTTTGAACAAGAATCTAAAAGTATTTTAAGATATCTTTAATACTTCTTGAGTTATAGGCACTCCAACTTTGGAAAAACGACACAAAAATAGTGCTTTTGGCCATTTTTGGACTCGCACCATTGGCGTATAATGCAACAAGAGCTGCTGAAGTCGACTGATATTAGTAATAGATCTACTGATCTCTGTGCAAAAATAAAATCATGACACTGATACCTTTCTAAGGTTATTTTTTAGGCCTGTCGTTTTGCAAAATCATAGGCGGAAATTGTCATTTTCCGCCATTATTTCACCCTTCTCTACAACATAATGGATTTTAATATTGTGGCTTTCAACATCATTTATGCTTATCTTTCACCAGTATACAAATGATCAAAAATAAGTTCTGAGCCAGGGACCTCTGATTGGGAGGTTTGGACTGGCTGTGGTTGTCGTGCCAAAACACTTTCGGTTTCAGTGAGGACAGAAAAAGCACTTGTCGTAGAAAAACGTAAGAACCGCAGTAGATGAACACGTCCACCTGTGGATAACCATAAACAAACAAGCAAACGGTGCACACCTCATCATCTCTCTTCCCGTCACCCGCACTCTCCCACTTCCTGTCTTTATCCGTCTATGTCGCTCACTTCCTGTTTCCTTATATCATCAAAGTCCACATCTGTTTATTGCAGTTCCTTCGCTGCCTCTTAAGTGTGCTTGTGTTACCTTGACCGTCACGCTCGCATTGTTAGTGTAGTCAAGGGGTATAAATAAACCGCCCTGAGAGTGAAAGGGCCGGACCTTCCTATACATCAATTGTTGCGGCAGATAAAGATAAAATCCCGCCGTGAGGGAAACGCCACGGTCATTTCCGCTAAATGTGTCAGAGCGTTGACAGTATCAACGTGATATTAGCTGCAAAATCAGAGATGCCCATTTGGTTGCTGTTCCTGCTAATGTTGTGGTCGTCGTTGTGATGTGACCATCCACTCAGGTTCATGTCGAGGTCTTGTGCGTTCCCAGAAAGCACTTTTATCACTGTGGACTTCCAGACAGTAAAATCTCGTTAAACGTTTGTTCACACTCTCACTAGTTGATTTAATTAGTCCATTAATAATGTCCATCAGTGTGTGTGTTCATGCATCACAGGAGATTTATGTCATTTATGTGCGATTTCATTGGAAATGACACTGATGGAAACAATATTTTTAAATCGCGATTAATCGCTGAGAAAGCCCCACATATAACAATAATTCAATATATAATGATGAAATAATGAATCACATGGTATGTCGATTAATCAATCTAATGAATCACATGGTATGTCGATTAATCAATCTAATGAATCACATGATATGTCGATTAATCAATCTAATTAATCACATGGTATGTCGATTAATCAATCTAATTAATCACATGGTATGTCGATTAATCCATCCAATGAATCACATGGTATGTCGATTAATCAATCTAATTAATCACATGGTATGTCGATTAATCCATCCAATGAATCACATGATATGTCGATTAATCAATCTAATTAATCACATGGTATGTCGATTAATCAATCCAATTAATCACATGGTGTGTCGATTAATCAATCTAATGAATCACATGGTATGTCGATTAATCAATCTAATGAATCACATGGTATGTCGATTAATCAATCTAATTAATCACATGGTATGTCGATTAATCCATCCAATGAATCACATGGTATGTCGATTAATCAATCCAATTAATCACATGGCGTGTCGATTAATCAATCTGATGAATCACATGGCATGTCGATTAATCAATCTAATGAATCACATGGTATGTCGATTAATCAATCTAATGAATCACATGGTATGTCGATTAATCAATCTAATGAATCACATGGTGTGTCGATGAATCAATCTGATGAATCACATGGTATGTCGATTAATCAATCTAATGAATCGCATGATATGTCGATTAATCAATCTAATTAATCGCATGATATGTCGATTAATCAATCTAATTAATCGCACGGTGTGTCGATTAATCAATCCAATTAATCACATGGTGTGTCGATTAATCAATCTGATGAATCACATGGCATGTCGATTAATCAATCTAATTAATCACATGGTATGTCGATTAATCAGTCTAATGAATCACATGATATGTCGATTAATCAATCTAATTAATCACATGGTATGTCGATTAATCAATCCAATTAATCACATGGTATGCCGATTAATCAATCCAATTAATCACATGGTATGTCGATTAATCAATCCAATGGTATGTCGATTAATCAATCCAATTAATCACATGGTATGTCGATTAATCAATCTAATGAATCACATGATATGTCGAGTAATCAATCTAATTAATCACATGATATGTTGATTAATCAATCTGATGAATCACATGGCATGTCGATTAATCAATCCAATTAATCACATGGTGTGTCGATTAATCAATCTAATGAATCACATGGTATGTCGATTAATCAATCCAATTAATCACATGGTATGTCGATTAATCAATCCAATTAATCACATGGTGTGTCGATTAATCAATCTAATGAATCACATGGTATGTCGATTAATCAATCCAATTAATCACATGGTATGTCGATTAATCAATCCAATTAATCACATGGTGTGTCGATTAATCGATCTAATGAGTCACATGGTATGTCGATTAATCAATCTAATGAATCACATGGTATGTCGATTAATCAATCTAATTAATCACATGGTATGTCGATTAATCCATCCAATGAATCACATGGTATGTCAATTAATCAATTTAATCACAATTAATCGCATAAGAAAGCTCCTTAAATAACAATAGCCCAGAATATAATTATTAAATAGTTATTAATATATATATATATATATATATATATATATATATATATATATATATATATATATATATATATATATAAATAAAAAAGCCACTTTTTGTCAGCTTTTGCCACAAATGCCACTTTTTCCACTTAAACTGTGTGTTGCTCATACAGCTGAAGTGTCACTTACTGCCCCCTGGAGTAAACAGGTGGTACTACAAGCACTTCTCAGGAATCTTCCGGATGCATTGCGATTAATTACGTAAATTTTTTAAACGCGTTATTTTTAATAAAATGAATCGCACTGAATTAACGCGTTAAATCGACAGCTCTAATAAATACACAATATTAAATAATATTTACACACTTTGTGTGCAATTTGGCAAAATTACAGCTTGATTAATATGACAGCCAATAAAACATGTTCTGCACAAAAGTGATATTTCTCTTGATTTTTCTCAAGCATGCAAGTCCACCTAACTTTTGATTTGGGGCAAAATCGTTTGGTGTGCTGGAAATGACGTCACAACCGTGGGACAACATTTATAGAAATAATTTTCACCCAATAAATATTGAAATGTTTGTTTATTTCCCTCTTTGCTTAGAATAGATGATCACGGTTTTAAACATGCAATAATTTGTATTTTTATATTATGTATTTCTCTCATTTAATATTGAATGTCTGGGACTGGGACAAGGCTAAAACAGTCAGATCTGTACATAAATGACATCTGAATCAAAAATAAATGTCGAAGGTCTGGAAAATAAATTCTCCAATTCAATTTTAATGAGACCCTCATATAACAAAAAGTAAAAAATGGGTTTGATTTAATAATAATAATAATAACTAGACAGGTACATTTCCTGAAGAAAATGTGAGTGGTACTTGCCTTGGCAAAAAACTTGTTAAGAACTAAAATAATGGTCATAGAATGTTGCTAGCATGTGATTTCATGATGGTAGCATGTAGGTGTTATGTTTGTGTTAGCATGATACTAGCACGTTTTTAGAATGTTTTAGCACTTCGCTAGGCGATGCTAGCATATGTTAGCATGATGTTAGCATGTTTTAGCGCTTAATTAGGCAATGCTAACATGTGTTAGCATGATGCTAGCACGTTTTTAGCATGTTTTAGCACTTCGTTAGGCTATGCTAGCGTGTGAATAATGTCATAGAATGTTGCTAGCATGTGTTAGCATGATGGTAACATGTAGGTGTTATGTTTGTGTTAGCATGATGCTAGCACTTTTTTAGCATGTTTTAGCACTTCGTTAGGCTATGCTAGCATGTGAATAATGGTCATAGAATGTTGCTAGCATGTGTTAGCATGATGGTAGCATGTAGGTGTTATGTTTGTGTTAGCATGATGCTAGCACATTTTTAGCATGTTTTAGGACTTCGCTAGGCGATGCTAGCATGTGTTAGCATGATGCTAGCATGTTTTTAGCATGTTTTAGCACTTCGCTAGGCGATGCCAGCATGACGTTAGCAAACTTTGTGTGGAATAAAATGAAGAAGAATTATAATAAGTATGCAAGAGAACAATAGTGATGCTTTGCCTTTGGCAAGCACCACTAATAATAATAATTAAAAAATGTTTTTTTTTTTTTTAAGATTTACGCATTTCAGTTTCATAACAAAATTCCATTAAAATCAATTGCGTAATCTTTAGATGAATTAAACTTTTTTGTGTGTGTGTATGTTGACTAAATGCCCCCTGACACAAAAACACAAATCATACCGTACAATCCATCTGAAACCCCCTTCCATCACAAAGGCCATTGAAAATCAACAGAGCATCATTCTTGTCTTCTTGGGGGCCTCATTTCTGCGGCTGGCGCCCTAAGGGGCCTTAAACTACTCAAACGATTCATTACGGAGGGTTTGATGAGAGTCTGATGGCTGCTGGCCGTGTTAATGCTTTCCTGAGGGGAACAGCTGCAAGATAACACAATCGAGAGAGACAGATGTGCCACACACACACACACACACACACACACACACACACACACATGCAGAGATCAACTTAATACACATAAACCAGTGTGCTCTGCAGCTAGCACTTTCTGTTTACAGTTTTAGTGTCAATCATTTGTTTATACTGACTAACAGCTGTTGATTTGAGCATTTAGTCATATTTTGTAGTATCAGTCCTGTCTATTTAGGTTTCATTTGTGCATATGGCATCTATTCACAGAAACGTTTAATGATGGTTACGGGAGGAATGTGCATCTCAAGCTACTGTGTAGGAGGCTGCATAGCCGCAGACCGGCCCAGAGTGCCCATTATGACCCCTCTCCACCTTCAAAAGTATCTACAATGGGCACCTTGCGGGTCAGAACTTGACCTTGGAGCGATGCAAGAAGGTCACCTAGTCCGAATGGTCCCGGCGATGTACATGTGCGGCGTTTACCTCGGGAAGTGACGGTCCGAGAGTGTCTGAATGCGTCGTAAAATGCGAAAAGTTTTATTTACCAGTCATACCGAACACTTGAACCTCCTTGTTTTCCTCTGGAGTTATAAGCCTTTAATTTTGGGCGTGCCACCGAAACAAGATCTTTAAAAACACCCTCAGAGCTTAAAGGGTTAACTTAGTATTTTCTGAGCAACATCCTTAAAGCAAGATACATTTACTCAAAACACAAAAGTAATTATGGAGCATAAATATGGAATAAGTATACAAATTTGTTGGCGGACATTTATTTTCTTAAAGTGTTGGAAGCTAGCTAAAATCTGATGCCTGTATTGCATCTATTTGAAATCGTTTGGTGTCATTAACTACGTTTCCATCCAAGTATTTGTTTGCGAAAATAGTTTTAGCGCATCAAAATAAAGCTGGATGGAAACGCTAAAATGTCACAAATGTCGACATAGTATTTTTTTCACATAAACTCTTATGTCGATACATCAAATGTCGCGAAAAACTGGTTCAGAAACACTTTTCGTCGATAAAATTGGCATTAACGCAAACATGTAGTGTCACATGACAGAGCCCCAATCGTTAGCCTGCGTTACCATGACGACAGTATTAAAAGCCAATGTATTGTACGTGATTATGGATTGATCTTTACGGCATTTTGAGCTGATCTACAAACGGGACACTTCCAGGAGTGCAAACACAAATATCTCGTATCATGCACCGGTTATCAACAAGTACAAGGAGAACACATGAATGGCCGCCGTTTGCGATTAATTTAATCACAGTATCACGTTTATTTATTAAAGTTGCTTTTACAGACCATTCAGAATAATAGACGGCATTCATGGAATTAGCCCACAACACATAAAACATATAATTTCTGTGCATAAATATGTTTTAAATTAAGAATAAATACACAATACTGGTGAAAAGCGTCAGCGTGCTTTTGATTTATTTTTTATATATTTTTTGGAACGCTTACAGCCCAGTTCTATGCGAGCGCAGCGTAGTTCTAGCGGGACGACTAGCAGCTGTACATCATCGCACCATTAGCTAGGTAACGCCTAGCTAATCACATGTAAGCCATTGCTTTATAAGTGTGCTCACGGCAACCTCCTCCACCCCACCACCACCAGTTGAGTCCCGTCCCGCACGGGGGTAAGCTCCTCGCCCCTGCCTCCTATCTCCGGCAGGATAGGACGGTTCCGAGTCAACTCCCTCGGACCGCCAGATGGGGCCTACGCCAAAGAGATCTTAAACCTCACTCAAGCCTGCGAGTCTTCCCGATAGAAATTAAATTATTGTTTAGTTTTACTTTTTTTTTTTTAATGCCGGCAAAATCCCCTGTATTAAATTAAATATATTACCAAACGAAAAAAAATATAGTTTTTTTAGACCTATATATGCCTTTTCTTTACACAAACTTAAAATGGCCGCACCCTGTTCTGTAGACGAATAAAGTCGTCTGAATGACGTTCTCAGAATGTTCTAGAATGTTCTACGTCTACTTTCAGAAAACCAGCTTTTGAACATTATAAAACATTTAAATATTTAAAATCGAACCCTTAAAGTTGCTGGAGAATATAATGCAGTTGTGATGGCGATGCTTTAGATTAGATGATTGTTTAAAATATTGAACATCAGGTATGTATCATATATGTAATCACTGATATTACACGCATCAATGTTTCTTTAATAGCCGTGCACACGTCATATATACATCGATTGATGATCCTGATACTGAGAAAGAAAGTTTCCCCCATTAATTGCTGCAGGTTGGCAGCTTAAACAACGCCATGACGATCCGCTTTCGTGTTGTAACCGATGGCAACCTGCGACAGGCGCAACATCAGGACCGATATTACAGTCCTATCAGAACTACTCCCTTCTGATTGCATTTATTCGTTAATTAAAATGACAGTAAGATGTCTAATTTCAATGAATTGTCTCAATAATCTCCCCGTTTTACCCAAACTTCAAAGGAATACAATTAGGGATATCTGAGAGGCCAATTAGCGATAAACGCACATTTCTGAACGGAAACGGCTTCAGGGCGGATTTCTCTTACGCTAAACCAAAACCTACGACAAAGTGTTTTTTTTAGGCATTTTTATCGATAAAAGGCCGTTTGAATGGAAACGGGCAGAAGGCGGCAAACGTCGCAACTTTATTTTTCCGCGTTTTCACTTTGTCGATAACAAAACGGCGCGAAAGGTGGATGGAAACTAGGCTAACGAGTATAAAATAATTATTGTGTGTCATTCGACTATGACGAAATTGGTGTATTTGCAACATTCCCCTTTAAAGTATTCAGTTTGATTGTAACATTCAGCTTCAACTGTTGTTTACAACTAAACTGTGTGTAAACTGAACCGTATTTAGCTCTCTAGAACAGGACTGACGGTTGTATTCTGCTGTTGGATGAATGTAACCATGTGACCTCTCCTTCAGCTTTTCAAATAAGACTCTGGGAAGCATTTGCATCTCATAAAACATGTTTACAGATGAGTCCCGGAGCTGTCGGCTGAGACACTACATCACTGTCCTTCACAAACAGCTGCAGTCACTCTCTTGTTTGTCCAATGTGCAGAGAGTGACAGATATATAGTTTAGTGTATAGACCAGCAGGGCTGTACAGTAGAGCGATGCGTCGCGATACATAAATACGACGACGTGCATCGTGGCTATGAAAAATGAATCAGGACATAAACAGTGGCGTAGCCAAACAATGCCACCCAAAACGTTTGCTTGCACACAAAAAATGACTATCACCAAAAACCCAAATTTCACAGTTTTTTTATCCTGGCGCAAAATTACCTGCTAACATCATTTCACTGATGATATCAGCAGCACCTGGGAAAGTGTGAACGAGTACTAGTCAGGTGACATCACTCCATCATTCTCATTGGATGATGACTGATTGCTATAAAAGGAGGGAAGAAGTGCTTCCAATCATTGTGTTCTTGTTCGCAACGGTTACCTCTAAAGAAAGACGTCCAGCCATCATTGCTTTGCATCAAAATGGCCGCACATGCAAGGAAATTGCTGCAAAGAATATTGCACCTGAAAGAACCATTTACCGGATCATCAAGAACTTCAAGGAGAGAGGTTCATCTGCAGTGAAGAAGGCTTCAGGACGTCCCAGAGTGTCCAGCAGGTGCCAGGACCGTCTCCTCCTGAGGAGTCGGCTACTGGATTGTGTCACCACCAGTACAGAGCTCAATATTGGCAGCAGGTTGGTGTGAGGGCATCTGCACGCACAGTGAGGCGAAGGCTAACTGGACAACGGCCTGGTGTCAAGAAGGGCAGCAAAGAAGCCACTTCTCTCCAAGAAGAACATCAAGGACAGACTGAAATTCTGCTGGAAGTACAAGGATTGGACAGCAGAAGACTGTTGCAAAGTTATTCTCTCTAATGAAGCCCCTTTCCGACCATTTGGGACATCTGGAAAAGCGATAGTCCAGAGAAGAAAAGGTGAACACTATCATGAGTCCCGTGTCGTGCCAACAGTGAAGCATCCTGAGACCATCCATGTGTGGTGTTGCTTTTCATCACAGGGAGTGGGCTCGCTCACAATCCTGCACAAAAACACTGTTATGAATAAAGAATGGTAACAAAACTTCTCCCAACGATCCAGGAGCAATTTGGTGATGATCCATGCATAGCATGATGGAGCACCATGTCACAAGGCAAGAGTGATAATGAAGTGGCTCGGAGATCATTGCATTGAAGCTTTGGATCCGTCCAGGCAACTCCCCGGATCTTAATCCAATAGAGAACCTGTGGTCAATCCTCAAAAGGCGAGTGGACAAGTAGAAGCCCACAAATTGTGATCAACTCCGAGCACTAATAAGGCAAGAATGGATCGCCATCAGTCAGGATTTGGCCCAGAAGCTGATATCCATCATGCCAGAGTGAACTGCAGAGGTCATGCAGAACAAGGGTCAACACTGTAAATATCGACTCTTTGCATATATTGAATGTTTTTGCCAATAAAAGCCTTTTAAACTTATGAAATGCGTATCATTGTTTTCCATTATACCAGAGAAACATGTGAACAAATAATCTACAAATACTGAAGCAGCAAACTTGCCAATACTTTTGGCAACGGCTGTATGGTTTGATAGGACACACAGCGTTTGATGTCAATCACAAAAGTTATGGGACGTTCTTTCTCCTCCGTTTTAAAGTTAATTAGCCTGTTTATTTTGCTAACCTCTCCATGTACATTGTTTTTCCCAACTGTCTGCAACCATCAGTACAGACCTGCCACTTATTAATGGCTCGTGACCCACCAGTTTAAGGCACTTTATAATGTATACTCTGGGACTGTGTTTTAAGGTTTACATCACTTGTTTACATGGACAGAACTTCCAGTTAACCTAAAAAAACCTGGGATAGGCTGCAACAAACAGTTTACGAGTCAAGGTTAAAAACACTGGAGTAATAAATCACCGCAAGAGTCCCATTTGGTTTAGCGTTTTGATACGAAGCAAAACAGGAATTAAATTCTTATCGGAGCAGCAGAGACAGGCCGCATCCTCTAACGTGAATCATTCAGGGGAAATTTACCTCACAGTTTCCACCATTCCTGCACAGAGTGACACACACACACACACACACACACACACACACACACACTCAAAGGACGCAGACCGTATGCATGGTTAGTCGCATAAATGACCCATGTTCTGGAGCAGTATTAATGTGTGTTTTCAACAGTAATTGTCCATGCCAATTTGTCTTTCCTTTCATGCTGATATAAATCTAACATACACTTCCATCTGTTTATATTAAGTTATATCATGACCCAGTGCTTTTGTGTTTATAGATGTAAGAGATGTTATAATCGTACATCAGTGAGAAAACTTTTGACACAAATGTCCTTTAAATATAGTTCATATTTCATCATGTCATGTTCATACATTTTAGTCCATTTTTATTCTGACTAAATTCATTTTAGTCTAGAAAAGTAGCATTTTAGTCGGCGATAATGTGCAAAATGACAGAAACACGTATCAAGCTGTAACAGACCAAACTTTTACCAAATATTCTCAGCGAATATTGACGCTGACTATCACATCTGGAGTCGCGAGTTTGAATCCAGGGCGTGCTGAGTGACTCCAGTCAGGTCTCCTTAGCAACCAAATTGGCCCGGTTGCTAGGGAGGGTTGAGTCACATGGGGTAACCTCCTCATGGTCGCTATAATGTGACTCCAGCCAGGTCTCCTAAGCAACCAAATTGGCCCGGTTGCTAGGGAGGGTTGAGTCACATGGGGTAACCTCCTCATGGTCGCTATAATGTGACTCCAGCCAGGTCTCCTAAGCAACCAAATTGGCCCAGTTGCTAGGGAGGGTTGAGTCACATGGGGTAACCTCCTCATGGTCGCTATAATGTGACTCCAGCCAGGTCTCCTAAGCAACCAAATTGGCCCGGTTGCTAGGGAGGGTTGAGTCACATGGGGTAACCTCCTCGTGGTCACTATAATGTGACTCCAGTCAGGTCTCCTAAGCAACCAAATTGGCCCGGTTGCTAGGGAGGGTTGAGTCACATGGGGTAACCTCCTCGTGGTCACTATAATGTGACTCCAGCCAGGTCTCCTAAGCAACCAAATTGGCCCGGTTGCTAGGGAGGGTTGAGTCACATGGGGTAACCTCCTCGTGGTCGCTATAATGTGGCTCTCGCTCTCAGTGGGGCATGTGGTGAGTTGTGCGCGGATGTTGCGGAGAATAGCGTGAAGCCTCCACACGCGCTAGGTCTCCGTGGTAACGCGCTCAACAAGCCACGTGATAAGATGCGCGGATTGGCGGTCTCAGACGCGGAGGCAACTGAGATTCATCCTCCATCACCCGGATTGAGGCGAGTCACTACGCCAGATGACAGAGCACATTGCAAGACATTTGCCCTAATATAACAAATTATAATTATGCTTATGTATAAATATTATTATGAAATATGTTTGAATGCAAATCAATAGAGAAAGATGCTTTTTGCCCAACCCTGAGGGGCTAACTGGACTATGCTAACCAGCCAAACCTTGACCCGAATGCCTCATAGGCCAGAAACGTACTTCATGCAAGATACGAGTGCTTGCCAACACATGGTCCGGTTGAACATGCTTAATGTGCATTCTTGTGTTACTGTGGCGGTAACAAACCTCAGGACTCAAAGTTCGTGCCATTAACCTCGTGCAACCCCGCGCCCACATGCGTGGACGTTGTATTTTGGCTTTGCTATATGCACCACATAAATGAAATACATTAAACAGACTGAATATTGTTCACAAGACTCTAGACTATCATTTAAGGGTTAAACATCTGGCTCACCATATCACATGACACGACAACATGGCATCAATTTCCTAGAAGTGCGTCAACCGGCGCCAAGCCAACAAAAGTGCCTCTGGTAAGAAAAAAGTAAGTAAGTTTACTCTATAGATATATTTTGCTAGTTACAAATCAAAAAGGGAAATGAAAATTCGCTAGGCATCACAGGAACCGTGCTTGACTGGTTTAACTACCATCTCTCAGGTAGGCCCTTCAAGGTAACCTGGAGAGGTGAGGTATCCAAGTCACATCAGCTACTTACCGGGGTACCTCAGGGCTCAGTGCTTGGGCCACTTTTCTTCTCTATAGACACATCACTGGGACCCATCATTCAGTCACATGGTTTCTCTTACCACTGCTCAAAACTTCAAACTGTTGCTCCGCCATGACAGCAGAAAGGGAAAACTCATCGTAGAAGTGAACAGTCAAACTAATGGTGGCTCTAGCACCCCTTGTGGCGACGTTAAGAATGCACCACTTTTGGAAAGCAACAATGCACAAAATCAAGCTTGTGCAGCTGGAAGCGTCTGTGTTCATGTACTTGCGTAGAGCATGCAGTTTCGACCAATAAAATCAAGACTGCACTACATTTTTGATATCCTGTTTCATTTGTAAATATGTCAGATTAAGGAAGTTAAATTGGCTATGAACAGAGTTTCATGTGGACTTTAAAAAATGTTCTTTACAAAGACTGCACAGCAAAGGACGACTATTTATTTGTTACACTTGACTGGCCGTACATCACAGAACTACTCACACACACACACACACACACACACACACACACACACACACACACACTTGTCCTATTCTCTGGACTGTGTCGGCACATCTGCCAAGGTTGACACGAGGAAATGATACAGAGATACTGTCGGTAGATTTATGTTCTCTCTGTGTGAGTGTATTTACAGAATAAAAGCACTCATAGATGGTTTCCTCTCCTGTTCGGCAGTCTTCAGCTACATAATAGCACTTAAACTATGTATATAACCGGACGGAACAACGCAATGTCTCACGTGCTGTTGAATTAGAGAAGTGATTTAGGGCTGTTCAACTCCCCATTTTAGTGACTCAAAGGCCTGAAACAGTCTATGGCAAGTATAGTCTTAAAATGGAAAGTTCTTAAACAGTACTTTGTCAGGGTCTTAATATTTAACATTATATAATGGATTTTTATATTTAAAAATCATAGTTTTTAATATTTAATATTTTTATTATGTATTTTTATATTTAAAAAAATCATAGTTTTTAATATTTCAGATTTTCATAATGGATTTTAAAAATTTTAAAATCAGTTTTTAAAATGTAACATTATATAATTGATTTTTATATTTTACAAATCATAGTTTTTAATATTTAATATTTTTGATTGATTTTTATATTTAAAAAATCATAGTTTTTAATATGTAACATTATATAATGGATTTTTATATTTTAAAAAAATCATAGTTTTTAATATTTAATATTTTTGATGAATTTTTATATTTAAAAAAAATCATAGTTTTTAATATTTCAGATTTTTATAATGGATTTTAAAAATATTAAAATCATAGTTTTTAATATTTCAGATTTGTATGATGTATTTTTATATTTAAAAAATCATAGTTTTTAATATTATTATTTTTATGATGTATTTTTATATTTAAAAAATCATAGTTTTTAATATTTATTATTTTTATGATGTATTTTTATATTTAAAAAATCATAGTTTTTAATATTTAACATTATATAATTGATTTTTATATTTTACAAATCATAGTTTTTAATATTTATTATTTGTATGATGGATTTTTATATTTTAAAAATCATAGTTTTTAATATTTCAGATTTGTATGATGTATTTTTATATTTAAAAAAATCATAGTTTTTAATATTTAATATTTTTGATGGATTTTTATATTTAAAAAATCATAGTTTTTAATATTTCAGATTTTTATAATGGATTTAAAAAAAATTTAAATAATAGTTTTTAATATTTAATATTTGTATGATGGATTTTTATATTTAAAAAAATCATAGTTTTTAATATTTCAGATTTGTATGATGTATTTTTATATTTAAAAAATCATAGTTTTTAATATTTAACATTATATAATTGATTTTTATATTTTACAAATCATAGTTTTTAATATTTTTATAATGGATTTAAATATTTAAAAAATAATCGTTTTTAATATTTAATATTTATGTGATGTATTTACTATGAAAAGTCATAGTTTTTAAAAATTGTATATTTTTATAACTGATTTAAAGATTTTAATAAACATTAAATATTTAATATTTAAAAAATGGATTTACATATTTTTAAATTGAATGTCTGGGACAAGGCTAAAACAATAAAATGAACACAAAAATGGCATCTGAAATAAGTTATGACGTCATAGTTTGAGAGTTCATGGTCATTAAGAAATTTCAGTGTTTGATTTTTATTAATTTAGTTTCGTTTTAATTTATATGAAAAGCAAATATAGTGCTGTGTTGAGTCGCCACTTGATGTGTGTGTGTGTGTGTGTGTGTGTCTGAGCTTGACTCTGTCTCGGTCACTATTCATCCATCCATCAATCTACACATCTACATCATCCATTCATCATGTGGAGACCTATGATGAACATTAAATAGCAGACAAGCAGAAACTGTTTGTGAGTGCAAGAATGACATTAATACATAATTTACGTTAATCTATGTCATATAATCAAACTCTTATTTCAAGAGGAAAAGCAGCTTGGGAAGTTTAGTGCATATTTCATGACCGTATCGTCGAGTGCTCGAGGAGGCATCCGTTTCTGACAGTAAATCTCATCCTCGACTAACAGTATTAGCGGCTAGTGTTTACACACTAAATAAAAGGCATCAGACGCTGAGCTCAGATCAGTACACTTACACTACAGTCTAATTCATTTAATCTTCTCCCTCCTTTGAGCTCACAACAAATGCGTGTGTCTGATTTGTGTATTAAGCATTTCCTCCTGAAAATGGCTTAGCGGATCGTAAATAAGCGTTTAGAGGGAATAACACCGCTACACCTCCACCAATTCCCTTTTTAGAAAGATAGAGACTGAAACTAGAGATCAGTCATAGACTGAAACGTCCAATTGCGTATAACAGCTACTCAGGCTCCCTGGCCTGAGAGAATGAGGGACGAATGTGACCGGGTGGAGGGCGGGGTCATGATTCTACACACCCGGCCCCTTATCAGGCTAATCAAGCCTCCGAGTGGGATAAAGGCCGACTGCGGATGGTGGTGCGGATGGTGGCTGTCTGACATATGTGTGTGTTTGTGTCTTTTGGGTTAAGTTTGTCATTAAATATTATTTATATTGTCAAGCCGGTTTTCGCCGCCTCCTTTCCAGTACACATTTATGGGTCTAAAGGCTAGCGTTCGACTGTACACGGACACCAAGCGCTCACGTCAAAACCAAAGCATACTTTGTGCTTAAAAGACACTAAAAACCAGCTGGCTCCCGTTACACTCACCCCCCTAAACATCACGCCCATCCGGGTCACGGCACCACTGTTGCCGGTCCTTCTTGCCTGTTGCCTTCTAACGAGGAGGCTAAAGGCTACAGCCTCTAGCATCAGTCGCTAGTGCACCTCTTGAGGTCAGGAGAGTGAGGATTACACACTGCACAGCTATTTACCAGCTGGCTCCCGTTACACTCACCCCCCTAAACATCACTCCCATCCGGGTCACGGCACCACTGTTGCCGGTCCTTCTTGCCTGTTGCCTTCTAACGAGGAAGCTAAAGGCTACAGCCTCTAGCGTTAGTCGCTAGTGCACACGAATGAGGTTTACACACTGCACAGCTATTTACCAGCAGGCTCCCTTTACACTCACCTCCCTAAACATCACTCCCATCCGGGTCACGGCACCACTGTTGCCGGTCCTTCTTGCCTGTTGCCTTCTAACGAGGAGGCTAAAGGCTACAGCCTCTAGCGTTAGTCGCTAGTGCACCTATTGAGGTCAGGAGAGTGAAGTTTATACACATTGCACAGCTATTTACCAGCTGGCTCCCGTTACACTCACCCCCCTAAACATCACTCCCATCCGGGTCACGGCACCACTGTTGCCGGTCCTTCTTGCCTGTTGCCTTCTAACGAGGAGGCTAAAGGCTACAGCCTCTAGCGTCAGTCGCTAGTGCACCTATTGAGGTCAGGAGAGTGAAGTTTATACACATTGCACAGCTATTTACCAGCTGGCTCCCGTTACACTCACCCCCCTAAACATCACTCCCATCCGGGTCACGGCACCACTGTTGCCGGTCCTTCTTGCCTGTTGCCTTCTAACGAGGAAGCTAAAGGCTACAGCCTCTAGCGTCAGTCGCTAGTGCACACGAGTGAGGTTTACACACTGCACAGCTATTTACCAGCTGGCTCCCGTTACACATGCACACTATGACTGACTGGACTATTTATCTTCAGGAGTTTAGACCTATAAATGTGTCTATATTCCTTCAACGTGCACATCCACTGTTGTTGTTGTTTCACATTCGACTCCTGTTGTCCAGCGGCGATTACATCTACTTCTAGCACTTCTTCATGACAGCAATGGCTGAACACGACGGTAGAACGATTGGCAGCATGCGTTCAATTCTCGGGCACTCGGAGAACAGGACGTGTGACACAAATTTAGTCATTAGCAGACGGCTAGCGGCTTTAGCGTGGACGTGTACCAAGATGTCTTATTTTGGCTAAATTCGAATAAGTTTTCGGTTGAAAAACTCTAGAAAATTATTACGTTGGGGAACGGAAAACAAAGCATCCTGTAGAGCGTTTTCGAACGGAAAGAATAATCAAAAACCTATTATTGTAGACAGAGCCGGGAGGATTTGGAACAGAGCCGGTATGAACGCTTTGGAAAGAGGGCACATGACTGAAGGAGACAACTAAACTAGAACCGAAACGGCCTGGATGATTTGTCCTTGTATGAGGCATTTACGAGATTGAGTTCAGAATGTAAACTGCCCCACTGACAGGGTGTGCCTTGCTTTAACGACCCCTCTTGACAGATCTCAAACAAAAACACAAACACAGTTGTTAACTAATGAAAAGGCCCATCTTTGAGCACACCGTCATTTACAGCTGTAAAACAGGAACCGGTGAGCAGCATGTCGTCAGACGTCATTCTTAAATTAGGTCAAATTCAGGACACAAGCAAGACGAACTGCTCTAGTCGACGTTATTAAGGCTATACATCAAAAGCAAAAGACAGGGCGACAATTATCACATTTTCTCAGTTGTCATAAATTAAACCTCGGCAAACACATCACCTGCCTGCTATGAGAGTAACATGCATGCGTGAAATTCTTTCCCGAGTGTCAAGAGAACTGGAACAGACGTCAAACCCCACAACAGCTCACTGTGTTCAGAGGAAGTAGGACAGTGTTAACTGCGATCAAATTAGAAGTCATTTATTTACAACCTCTCACCCGTCAGTGATGTAAATACAGAAGCATAACTGACACTGTGGAAAAAGCACTAAATAAAGGCCACACCGTTTTTGCACTGATTCTCAACAGGGAGTAAATGATTAATATATGCTTAAATATGCATGAATATTTGTATAAACGTATAGATGTAGAACTGCACCGCCTGCATTGGCACTTTAACATTCGAACATGCATTAAAAACACATTAAACACGTATTAAAAAGGTCTTTAAATATGGCGACCATCAGGGTCCAAGCAGTTGGGAAAAGTGGTGAAAATGTCCAAAATTTGCCATTTCGAAAGAACAGATTCTGATAGTTATATTCGTGGTAAACACCAACACACATGTCAAAAGTTGAGATCTTTTCTTTAGTTATAGCGCCAGCGAACATCGGAAATTAACCAAATTTGGCAAGTCCCTTCGGAATATCCCATAGTCCATGTGTACCAATTTTTGTAAAGTTTGAACAGTGGACTCACTATATATTAGTCAATTAGTTATAATGGGACACACCGGAAAATGCGTGGGCTCGAACGATTCAAGGAATATTCCGGGTTCAATACAAGTTAAGCTCAATCAACAGCATTTGTGGCATAATGTTGATTACCACAAAAAAATAACGTCACAGAAAAGGTTAGTAAAGCGATTTTATCACACTAAAATCATGTTTACATGCATGTTGTTTACATCTTGTGGATTGGCCCCTTTATGACGAGTCAACGTCAATTTTTGTGGTAATCAATATTATGCCACAGATGCGGTCCATTGAGCTTATCTTGTATTGTATCCGGAATATTCCTTAAAGCTCCATTATATCTAAAAACACGTATTAAAACGATTTTTTAAATATGGCGACCATCAGGGTCCAAGCAGTTGGGAAAAGTGGTGAAAATGACCAAAATTTGCCATTTCGAAAGTACAGATTCTAATAGTTATATTCGTGGTAAACACCAACACACATGTCAAAAGTTGAGATCTTTTCTTTAGTTATAGCGCCAGCGAACATCGGAAATTAACCAAATTTGGCAGGTTCCTTCGGAATATCCCATAGTCCATGTGTACCAATTTTTGTAAAGTTTGAACAGTGGACTCACTATATATTGGTCAGTTAGTTATAATGGGACACACCGGAAAATGCGTGGGCTCGAACGATTCAAGGAATATTCCTTAAAGCTCCATTATATCTAAAAATAATACTTTTTTGTCTGGAGCATCTCTAGATGACACATATCAAATTTTGTGGGAATCAGACAAACAGCCTTGGAAGAGTCTGACAAAGTAACTAACTCTCGTAAGAGGTTTTGTGAGATTTCAACCATTTATTCAAAGAGATGCAAGGGCATATGCCAAGGTTTATGCCTGTTGGAACAGCTGTACGTTACAATGACACTATTTTTGTGTGGCAAGAGGAAAAACAGCGACCAAAGGGACCATAAAGATTTCCCCGTGGACATCCCAAACCAACAAACACCAGCAGGCCACCAATTATTAACACACAAGCTACTAATTAAAAAGCCAACTACAAAGTAACCAGCAATTTAGTAGCCAACAGCAAGGCAAGTCTCAACAACGAATTCTGCACAAATGGGCTCTGTTCCAAAACCTAGTCTGGTTGTCTATGTTGGCAGCATATTAGTTGCACTCCCAACGTCCCAAAGTCTGTTCCGTCTCCAATGCACGTTTTCATAAAACAAACCAAAAAAAGTGCCTGAAACAAAAACGTGTTCGAAGTGAACTGCCCCTTACGAAGTTCCATTTCAATTAGGATACTGTCTTCGGTCACTTCCACACAAATATGTTTTCATTTGAAAATACATTGATTACGGAATAGGCGAAAACGCTCACTAGTACCAAATTCTCTGGCAAACTATGACGTTAGGAACCTGAAAATGGATTAGTGTGGTTGTGACCTTAGATAGTAGCTACCTACATAGACTAGACAGCAAGATAGCTCACTTGGTATCGGAATAGCCCCATGGAAAATCATTTTCAAATAATATCAAAGCTCATTTTAGCCTATCAATTATCTGTCGCCAGACTGAAGGAGAGCTTGACTTTTAACCTTCGTCCTTCGAGAAACACTCAGTTGGGCTACTGTAACCCCCTCCACATACAATCAGAGGTCACAAGGGTCATAAATCACACTCAAACGTCTCAGGCTGAGATCTGACCCCACAACCTTCTGTTCAATACCTTCACAACAGCTAAAAACAGTGCTGTAAAAGTATCTCTTTGCCCTCCTCCTCCAGAGTTCCCAGAATGCTCAGATTGTCCGCCAGGGTCATAAATCAGGTTTAATTGGTTGTCTCGAGCGAGTGTAGTCAGTAATGTTGAGTTACAGTTTAATCGGGGAGCTTTAGAAAAGGCGAGCGGTTCAATAGTGATCAGAGAGCTCTAATTTCACAACGCTCGACAGCTTGCAGTTAGTGCACTCCTAGTGTACTTTTAAGACATAACTGAGCACTTTACAGATGGGATGCCACTGCGGTCCCAGTCACGATAGAGACATTTAACAGCAAGCCAACACACTTGTTGTAGCAGGTGGATGCCCACCTGCCCACAATTTTGCAACCAATGGGTATTTTCATCAAACAAGACTAGCTTGGCTAGCTAAGACAGGAAATGTCCTCAGACCACCCTTAGATGGTTTACTGGTCTTGGCTTGTTCAATATGTTTTTCCTGGTCTACCAATTGTACCAGCCTGACAAGATGACAATTGCCCCAAAACCGCTGGTCTTAGCTGGGGTAGCTGGTCTTCCAGTCTGGCCAAGCTGGTGTTTAGCTTGTGTGCTAAGAAGTGCCCAACAACCCCTATAAAACCATCAAACTACACCAAACTGGCCAACTAAGACAGGAAACCACCTAAGACCAGCCTAAGATGTTGTAGTGGTCTTCGCTGAGTTTTGGGTTTAGCTGGTCTGCCAGTGTGGCCAGGCTGGTCTGCTGTTGGTTTATCTGGCCTCCTTTGCTAACCAGCTGACAAGTGCCCCAAACTTCTCTAAATTGCTTAACTAGCCTAAGATGGTTTGCTGGTATTAACTGGTTTATTATGGTTTAACTGGTCTCCCAGTCTGGCCAAGCTGAGGTTTAGCTGGTCAGCCAGCTGGCCTCCATCTTATAAGTGCCTAAACCTCTCTAAATCCACCAAACCAGACCAACTTATCCGGGCTTGGTGACCAGAAGTTTTGGAAAATTGTCAGCTGGTTTACTTGTGAGACCAGATAAACCAACTGAAGACCTGCCTGGCCACGGTGGGAGACCTTCTAAACCACTTAAACCAACTAAGACCAGCAAACCATGTTAGGCTGGTCCAAGGTGGTTTCCTATGTTAGTTGGCCAATCTTTTCTATTTTGATGGTTTTAGAGGAGTTTTGAACACCTGTAAGCTGGTCAAGCTGGTAGAAATGGTAGAGCAGTAAAAAAATATATTAAACTAGCTAGGACCAGTAAACTATTTAAGGTGGGTCTGAGGTAATGTCCTGTCTTAGCCGGCCATGCTGGTCTATTTTGATGGTTTTAGAAGATGTTTGGACACTTGTAAACTGGTCAAGCTGGTAGAACAGTAAAAAAACATTAAACCAGCTAGGACCAGTAAACTATTTAAGGTGGGTCTGAGGTGATTTCCTGTCTTAGCTGGCCAAGCTGGTCTATTTTGATGGTTTTAGAAGAGTTTGGACACTTGTAAGCTGGTCAAGCTGGTAAAAGAGCAAAAAACATTAAACCAGCAAAGACCAGTAAACTATTTAAGGTGGGTCTGAGGTGATTTCCTGTCTTAGCTAGCCAAGCTGGTCTATTTTGATGGTTTTAGAAGAGTTTGGACACTTGTAAGGTGGTCAAGCTGGTAGAACTGGTAGAGCAGTAAAAACATGTAAAACCAGCTAGGACCAGTAAACTATCTAAGGCTGTTCTGAGGAAATTTCATGTCATAGCTGACCAAGCTGGTGTAGTTTAATGGTTTTAGGAGTTTTGAGCACTTGTCAGCTGGTAGACCAGCTAAAACCACCAAACCACCTTAGGCTGGTTTAAGCTGTTTTTTTTTTTTAGCATGTACTATATATGAACAGTCAGTCAGAAACAGTATAGCTGAATGTGGAAGGCCACTGAGGAAGCCACATTTGAGCCTGTGAGACAGCACAGACGCCGATTCATTAAACACTAACAAGATGACAAATCTGATGATGTCATACAATAGCAGCAACAAACTACATCCATCACCGTCTTTCGGGTCTTTGTATACTCTCTTTACCACAATCTCTCTTTGTGTTTCACACTTTCTCTGATGGAGTTCATCAATCATGTGTTCAGAGACAGAGCTGCTGCCTCAGCATTCAGCTCTTACACACACACACACACACACACACACACACACACACACACACTAACAGCTGCAAATGTAAACTGCACAAGGCTCGATGATAATGAGAGAACAAATCCTTATGGTGCGATCACATACAACGCAAAGAATATTTGCGTGCTTAAAAAGAATAAACGTGTGCTTAAACTTGAGTTTGCGCGAGTAACGCGAACCTGCGAGTATTCCCGCTTCTCTTCCGGAAAAGGACAGGAGGTGGGGCTTCTACGACTTGGTTCATAGTAAGAACTTACCAAGTAGTCCAAGTCCGTGGAGTGGTGGTGGCGTAGTGGGCTAAAGCACAACACTGGTAATCAGGAGGTTGCTGGTTCGACCCCCACAGTCACCACCATTGTGTCCTTGAGTAAGACACTTAACTCCAGGTTGCTCCGGGGGGATTGTCTCTGTAATAAGGGCTCTGTAAGTCGCTTTGGATAAAAGCGGAGTCGAGTCGCGCCATTCGCTTCATTCATGCCGCCCGGTGTGAATTCACGTCTTTGCATTGACTTTGTATTTAAAATGCGCCGTGAAACGCTCGCTTTGCATTGCCGGTTCTCGCCGCCTCCTTTCCATTAGTTCATTTACACTGGTGCCGAAACCCAGGAAGGAAGAGGGATGTGCCGTAGTAGTGTCCTCGCCACTACCATCCACCCCAACGGAGCAGCCGCAGTCATCTGCCAGGGGACGGAGGAGCCGGGCCATCTGGAAGCGGAGGAGGAACAGCCACCGACCACGAGGGGAGGAGGGGCTCCCAAACAACCGCCTGGAGCGGTAACCGCTGCCACGGGCCGTGGAGACCCCTACCGTCCACCAAAAATTCGCCGGGGTGTTCAGTCCGCCAGGGGATGGAGGTCTGCCTCCGATCCACCCGGGGAGGCGTGACTGTCACCACTAGAGGGGTGGAGGAGTGGCCGAGGACCAGACTACGGCGTATCGGAGAACCGGCAAGTACATTTATTTTCCCCCTCTCTCTCGCTCCCGCTGATGCTCCGTGTTGGCCTTTTCCGGCAGGATCGCCGTTTTCCTCTCCTTGGCCAGGTGGACAGGGATAACCTGCCGGCAGACGGGACGCAAGGCATTTTTTAACCCAAATGTGTCAAATTCCATGACATTCCTCCCTAGCAACCGGCCCAATTTGGTTACCCCATGTGACTCTACCCTCCCTAGCAACCGGGCCAATTTGGTCACCCCATGTGACTCTACCCTCCCTAGCAACCGGGCCAATTTGGTTACCCCATGTGACTCTACCCTCCCTAGCAACCAGGCCAATTTGGTTACCCCATGTGACTCTACCCTCCTTTGCAACCGGCCCAATTTGGTTACCCCATGTGACTCTACCCTCCCTAGCAACCGGCCCAATTTGGTTACCCCATGTGACTCTACCCTCCCTAGCAACCGGGCCAATCTGGTTGCTTAGGAGACTCATGGCATGTGGAGACTCATGCTACTCTCCACGATCCACACACAACTCACCACACGCCCCATTGAGAGCGAGAACCACTAATCACCACCACGAGGAGCTTACCCCATGTGACTCTACCCTCCCTAGCAACCGGGCCAATTTGGTTGCTAAGGAGACCTGACTGGAGTCACTCAGGACGTCCTGGATTCAAACTAGCGACTCCAGGGGTGATAGTCAGCGTCAATACACACTAAGCTACCCTGGAAGTGTTATCGAACACGTGGGCACGTGTGAGCTACAGTTTCCGCATGAAATGCCCACAGGGTGGCGCCGAAAGCGAATTGCAAAGCAGTTTTAGTTGTAAGCGATGTAATAAAGTCAACAGAAATGCATATTTGATTAACTCGACCCTTCGACACAAGCCCCAACCTTAAACCTAAACATCAGCGGAGTTAAAATGCACAAACTGCACCTCTTAATCACTGTCTTTATCAATGATGGTCAATGCGACTACTTCCTGTTTCAATTGCAGGAGAAGTAGCGGTGTCGCTAAAGCTGCCGACGCGACGTGCCATCTGAAGCGCCGCAGGAAAAGCCGAACACACTTGAACCGATTCAAAAATGTCCGCTGGATCAATCGCTAGCAACATGACGATTCTTGTGAACTGTTTGATCATGTTGCGCCATTCTGGGATTGCCTTCGATGTGAAGGATCCACACGATTGTCTTTTGGAACAGACTTTGCACTGCATTGATGCCTTAAAACGCTGCCCATGTAGAGAGCCATAAAATATGTGCATCCCAAACACTAGCCGAGTTCACACAGGAAATTAACTGCTAATGCGATAAGATCTTCAAAGCAAAACAGTGCTGCTATTTGATCTATTAACCACACAGCAGTGCCGTTGTCTGTCTGTGTGTGTGTGTGTGTGTGTGTGTGTGTGTGTGTGTGTGTGTGTGTGTGTGTGTGTGTGTGTGTGTGTGTGTGTGTGTTGCGCTTTGATGGTTATCATATCCCAAAACAGTTCAACAGTTCACATCTGAGATCTACATAATATAAACGCTCTTATAACACAGTGACTTCCTTATCATATGATACTGAACACAGTGAGCCTTTGTTTCTTTTATTCTCCGCGAGTGTCCGTTTACGGTCTGTTTCCGACCCGATGCCCCTGCCAGCTGGTTGTGTGGCACAGTAAGAGCTTGAGGGATTAGTGGAGAACACGACATGTGATTTATATGCGTCCAGTAAAATATTTCCCGTTGATCCATTTCGAGATACTCGACAAGATCAAGACAATAAAGACATTTCTGTTCGTGCTGAAGCTTAAAGTTGTATCGAAATTCCTTTTTAAAGGTCAAATCGAGGTTAAAGTCGACGTGAAATCTAAATGGATCCAGTTTACTTTAATACACGTTTTTGCGAAAGTTGGTGTGCAAGTTGCGTTGTTTACTGTAACTGCAAATGATTAATTGTAATGTAAATGATTTGCCGTGGAAAGCAACTTTATGCCACAGATGTTGTTGGTGCAGTTTAACTTGTGTTGAACCCAGAACATTCCTTTGAGAGGTCACTGCCAGTTCAGATGCTCAGAGCTGATTGGTTGTTGAGCGACAACTGAAACAATTTGTTTGAACTGACTGAGAGAAGCAAAACTGTGGAACTGATCAAAGCTCTTGTTCTCAGATTAACACCCAAACCACAGGTGAGACACACGTCTGCCGTTCTCACCTGTTCACACACACGCACACACACACGCACGGACGCAGACACGAACGCAGACACACACACACACACACACACACACGCACGGACGCAGACACGAACGCAGACACACACACACACACACACACGCACGGACGCAGACACGAACGCAGACACACACACATGCAGACACACACACACACACACACACACACACACAGACACACACACGCAGACACACGCAGACACACGCAGACACACCCAGACACACACACGCAGACACACACACATGCAGACACACACACACACACACACGCAGACACACACACGCAGACACGAACGTAGACACACACACATGCAGACACACACACGCAGACACACACGCAGACACACACACACAGACACACGCAGACAAACGCGCAGACACACACGCAGACACACACACACGCAGACACACACGCAGACACGCACACGCAGACACGCACACACAGACACGCACACACACACACATGCAGACACACACACGGATGCAGAAAAACGCGCAGACGCACACACGCAGACACACACACACACACAGACAAACACACGCACGCGTGCAGATGCACACACACGCAGACACGCAGATGCAGACGCACACACACACAGACAGACAGACATGCAGACACGCACGCGCAGACGCGCGCACAGACAGACAGACACACACACACACACACTCACACACACACACACACACACTCACTCACACACACAAACACACACACACACTCACACACACAAACTCATACACACACACAAACTCACACACACACACACACACTCACACACACACACACTCACACACACAAACTCATACACACACACAAACTCAAACACACACAAACTCATACACACACACAAACTCAAACACACACAAACTCATACACACACACACTCACACACACACTCACACACACACACACACACACACACACACACACACACTCCTGAGTCTGAAATTGTTTTCCAGCAGAAGTGCTGCCTTGCAAGCAAAAACATACAAAAATTGGAATGAAATTATTTAAAATTATATCTATTTTCTGATGAAAACAAAAGGATACATTTGAAGAATCTTTATGCAGCTCTTTTCCATACAACAGAAATGCATGACACCAAATGTCATTGGTAGTTGTGTACGCAGATGAGATATGAGATATGAGATTTTAGTTGTGATACTTAAATGGCGTGTTTTTGTGCTTTAAGGAGCTTGAAATTTCCTGGTTCCACAGAAGAGACTCATACGGGTTCTGAATGACATGTGAGTGAGTAAATGATGACAGAATCGTCTTTATTCCTTTAAGTGTATAACATCTGACTCACAGCTGTTGTGTGTGAACGGGGTCATTTTGAGGTCAGCTGTGAGCTTGCCGATGAACTCTGACTAACGGCTGCACCGCAAATGCCACGGCTTTAAACCTGCGGTCTGGACCCGTGAGCTTAAACTTTATTTACCTTTTCACCCAGCAGGCCCTGTACGCTTGAGGGGATGGAAGGAAATCAGATCAGACGAGAAGTGTTTAAAACTGGAGGGATGTTGTCCAAAAAAAAAAGCCCTTTTGACATTTAATCAAGTGCAGGATATGGATTACAGAAATGTATAATTCTGTTTTCACTAATTAATATGCTCGTATAGATACTAGTTGAACTTTTGAAAGCAGGATTTATATTTGCGCTAGTAAAAACAATGTTAATTAAACATGAATGGGGTGAAAATATCTCCAAATGCATGTAAAGCATTCTTAGATTTAAATGAGTGGCGGATTCGGTGCACAAAGCGTCAAGCGCCCCCTGCAGGATTAAAACTCACAAGACAGTCAGTGGCTGACCACGTGGTCTGTTACCTTTAGCTTAGCCTGTAAGCTCTCGTATATATTCAGAAAACATGAAATATACCACATGAGTCATATGTGGAGTCAGTGAATATGTTAAAGTTGTCCATAGAATTGATCAGTTGCTTTTCTTGGTGAGGAAATCACCAAAAAAAAAATTAAATAAAAAAAAAAAAAAAAATCACAAAATATTTTTTTCTGAAAGGGCAAATGCTTTCTGAATCATTTACCCTAATGATTTTTCTGAATGTTTGATATGATATAGTGTATATGTAAGAGTATGCACTGAATAAGGGATGAAGCGATTATACGGTTTTACTATCAACCGTGATTAAAAATATCCCAGTTAATATAACCGAAAGAATTTAAAATCCACGGTTAAAATCCATGAACACTTTATATATAATATTTTTTTTCTACATGTGAATAATGTATAAATATATAAATATAAAAGAGTTTTTCGGAAGATTTTGTAAGACTAAATGAGAAAACTCTTGTGCCTGTGTGGTACTGGAGCTGTTGCTATGGATACGGACGGTGACCACTCTTGACCCCATTCACCCAGCTCACTCCCTGTTCGAACTGTTGCCCTCTGGCCAGCGCTACAGAGCGCCAGATACCCCCAAATACGTTCCTTTGGTCAATACAACCATGTGCAATATTCAATCCATCCACTCCTACTTATATCCATATTTAATTTATATTCTTTAACATATCCTCCCTCATCTTAAATACATTACATCACATAACTGTATATCTGAATAATATTCTAACATCATTATTGCACTATTGTATTTTTCTCTTAGCATACCTGGCAAGAAAGCGGATTCTGATGTCCATTTCTACAGAAAATTGGTAAATATGAACAGTTTCAGTCAGGATTTAGGCCCCATCACTGTACAGAGACTGCACTTATCAGAGTTACAAATGACTCTTATCATCTGATCGCGGCTGCTTTTCTCTTCTAGTGCTTTTAGATCTTAGTGCTGCATTCGACACGATAGATCACAACATTCTCTTGAATAGGCTGGAAAATTATGTTGGCATTTGTGGAGTTGCATTAGCATGGTTTGGTCCTATTTATCAGAGGCTACCACTTTGTCTGTGTAAATGATGAATTGTCAAATCAAACAAATGTTAAGTATGGAGTGCCACAGGGATCAGTTTTAGGGCCTCTGTTTTTCTCCTTATACATGCTTCCCCTGTGAGATATTATCAGGAATCGTGGAATAAGTTTCCACTGTTATTCCGATGATAACCAACTTTATATTTCTTCTAAATCCGATGAAATTTTACAATTCTCCAAATTAGCATAGTGTATCAATGAAATAAAAGATTGGATGGCCAGAAATGTCCTTCTACTCAATTCTGACAAAATAGAGGTACTAATTATTGGACCAAAAACCTCTAAAATTAAGCAGCTAAAATATAATTTGACTCTCGATGGATGTACTGTTGCATTGTCTTCAACAGCGAAGAACTTGGGTGTTATTAGATTATTGTAATGCATTACTGGGAGGATGCTCAGCAAGGTCAATGAATAAACTTCTGCCATGCTATATTCCATCATGTTCATTACGATCGCACAATTCTGGCCTGTTAATAGTTCCTAGAATCTCAAAATCCCCAAAAAGGAGGTTGATCCTTTTCATATTTGGCTCCTAAACTATGGAAGTGTCTCCCTAGCACTGTTCGGGACTCAGACACACTCCCTCAGTTTAAGTCTAGACTAAAGACTCATCTATTTAGCCAGACATACACCTGATTTATCAATCAACACACAATTAGGCTGCTTTAGTTGGGTCTGCCAGAACCAGAAACATTGATCATGATCTATCTATTGTTTCCCTGTCTCAACCACGGGATTCATATCCCGAGGTTACCAGAGCCAGCTAGATCCAGCTCTGTTCCTGCTTCGTGTCGGACTCCACTGCTATATGGCGCTGTGTGATGACGACTAATAGCAGCCGGTGCCAACCAAACATTACTTCAGTCTATTACGATGGACTTCAGTGGATGAACTGATGCCAACTCCAACTGTAAGACATGGGATATGCCACTGCCTGAATCTTGGACTTAGGATGGACCCCACCGAACCTCACTGAAATGACCCAACTTGACAATCAGAACCGCGGCCAATGAAACCAGCAGAATTTGCCTCGGAGCGACCTTGTGCTCCATGACACATCGAGTCGGTCTCCCTTCACTCTTAAACTACGTTTGTGATGTCATAGTACACCTCGGGGCTGGTCGGTTTGGTTCATGGCTCATATCTCTTTTATGAAGGATTATACGAAAAGTCTATGGAAGAAATGAATGGGGAAAATACTTCCAGAACCAAGATGGCGGGAAAAGTGGGCGGTCACTGCTGCACTCTATATGGATTGTGAACATCATTTCATGTTGACTGCATACACAATCTTTCTGGGGCAATTTGAGAGGTCTCTATTTTCCGTTGGAAGGGTTTTGTGTAGACCTACATTTGTTAGGTTTCGTTATAATGCTCCAAAGAGTTTAAGAACCCTTAGCAAGGAAACATCAAAGACTTAATATACCACTGTCGGGTATAATTTACACCTGACGCGCCCGGCATGTAACCGCAGCAGCTGCGTCTGGGTGAATCACAGGTCTGCTGTTCCCATCAGTCTCACAGTAAATGATCCATTACACAACCTGAACAACTGACCATGTTCGAGTTTGTTTATACTTGCGTTTTGGGACTTCATCTGATATAATCAAGTCAGTCTCTAAGCTCGTTCTAACTAAGCTACTATAGATTTACACATCTGAATATTTGTAATAAACATTTATTTTATTAAAATGGGCAATACCGATATTTTGCCACATACTCGCCTTGTTTTATCATCAGATTGCCGGTTTGTTTAGGAATAATTAACAAAAAATTACTTCCATTAAACGGATATATACATAATATATACATAACATGACGGTTGGTGTGGAGGGAAAAACGATTCATTTGCATTTCTAAAATATCGTTACACTTTTGATTTGATCTCCTGTTTTGCATATTATTATAGAACATTACACATTTATATTATTATATTTGACATGATTTACTCTTTGGGCGGTATGAAAACCAATTGGTGGTTTATAACAATGGTTATAGTCAATATTTGTTTTTTATTTCTCCCATTTTTCTCCCAATCTGGAACGCCCAATTCCCAATGTGCTCTAAGACCTTGTGGTGGCGTAGTGACTCGTCTCAATCCGGGTGGCGGAGGACGAATCTCAGTTGCCGTCGCGTCTGAGACCGTCAAGCCGCGCATCTTATCACGTGACTTGATATGCTATTCTCCGCGGCATCCACCACACACCCCACCGAGAGGGAGAACCACTAATCACCACCACGAGGAGGTTACCCCATGTGACTCTACCCTCCCTAGCAACTGGGCCAATTTGGTTACCCCATGTGACTCTACCCTCCCTAGCAACCGGGCCAATTTGGTTACACCATGTGACTCTACCCTCCCTAGCAACCGGGCCAATTTGGTTACCCCATGTGACTCTACCCTCCCTAGCAACCAGGCCAATTTGGTTACCCCATGTGACTCTACCCTCCCTAGCAACCAGGCCAATTTGGTTACCCCATGTGACTCTACCTTCCCTAGCAACCAGGCCAATTTGGTTACCCCATGTGACTCTACCCTCCCTAGCAACCGGGCCAATTTGGTTACCCCATGTGACTCTACCCTCCCTAGCAACCGGGCCAATTTGGTTACCCCATGTGACTCTACCCTCCCTAGCAACCAGGCCAATTTGGTTACCCCATGTGACTCTACCCTCCCTAGCAACCGGGCCAATTTGGTTACCCCATGTGACTCTACCCTCCCTAGCAACCGGGCCAATTTGGTTACCCCATGTGACTCTACCCTCCCTAGCAACCTGGGCCAATTTGGTTACCCCATGTGACTCTAGCTTCCCTAGCAACCTGGGCCAATTTGGTTACCCCATGTGACTCTACCTTCCCTAGCAACCAGGCCAATTTGGTTACCCCATGTGACTCTACCTTCCCTAGCAACCGGGCCAATTTGGTTACCCCATGTGACTCTACCCTCCCTAGCAACCGGGCCAATTTGGTTACCCCATGTGACTCTACCCTCCCTAGCAACCGGGCCAATTTGGCTAGCCCATGTGACTCTACCCTCCCTAGCAACTGGGCCAATTTGGTTACCCCATGTGACTCTACCCTCCCTAGCAACCGGGCCAATTTGGTTACCCCATGTGACTCTACCCTCCCTAGCAACTGGGCCAATTTGGTTACCCCATGTGACTCTACCCTCCCTAGCAACCGGCCCAATTTGGTTACCCCATGTGACTCTACCCTCCCTAACAACCGGGCCAATTTGGTTACCCCATGTGACTCTACCCTCCCTAGCAAACGGGCCAATTTGGTTACCCCATGTGACTCTACCCTCCCTAGCAACCGGGCCAATTTGGTTACCCCATGTGACTCTACCCTCCCTAGCAACTGGGCCAATTTGGTTACCCCACGTGACTCTACCCTCCCTAGCAACTGGGCCAATTTGGTTACCCCATGTGACTCTACCCTCCCTAGCAACCGGGCCAATTTGGTTGCTTAGGAGACCTGCCTGGAGTCAATAGTCGATGGTTTTAATTTTGGTCAATACTTGGCCGACACAACGGTGCATCCCAACAGATAATATTTTAATAGTTTCTTTTGGATTTGGTACAATAACAATATAAAAGCTGATTATTTAAAGTGTCTTTATAATGCCACACTTAGCCATTTTTCTCTGGTCTTTATACACCAAAGTATATAGGGACCTTATACAATTTGTACAATCAAACTCAGTATTTTGGCAATGCATCTGTCACTTGGTAGAAGATGGCCAAATTAGACAAATGCCAACATGGACAGGTTTTATGGCATGCCGCCATTCTCGAAAACAATGCACAAAGTAAATCAAGGTACAAACCATACAACATTAAAACGTACTTTTAATTGCAACTACATACTTGCAACAAGGGCACGGCTTCTTCATTTTGTGTGTGAATTATTGACTGCTGAGAGCATGAAACCATCAAAAGTCAATTTTGTACAATATAAGAATCTGGTAACCGTGTTGGGTCACTGCTTGGTGTTCAATGTCAAATCTGAGTCCAGAAGTGAAACTAGTTGAGAACCACTAATCTAAACCACACGGGTCAACTGAGCATAACTAATGCTTTAGATTGAACCTCACCAGGAGACTGGCACTCTAATTAACACCACGGCGTGCTACAGGTTTCTCGCTGAAGGGACTCCAAAAATGACATTCACACATCCAAACAAAACCAGCATAGCTGCCCATCCTCTTATCCATCCACATACGGCCTGATTAGGCATCCCAAAAACTATGAAATAACAGAAATGCTGTTCAAAAGTGTTTCAAACCTCATAGCACAATTGGTAGAGCATGGTGCTATAAGTTATTCATTTTAAAAAGCATTATAAGAAAATGTAGAAATTCTTCGACATTTCAAAATATACAATAACTACAGCAAATATCTCTTAAACCATACTATTATAAAGTCTGAAAAAAATAAAGAATAATAATAAAAAGCATTGTGGGCGTTTTGATAGTCTTCACAAAGTCTCAAAGTTTGATTAGCAATACCAAGATCATGGGTTCGTTTCCAAGGGAACACAATGTATACCTTGAATGTACTATAAGTCGCTTTGGATAAAAGTGTCTGCCAAATGCATAAATATAAATATAACAAATATGCAAACACCCATGAACGTCTGATTTAAAGATGAATTTTATGGGTGAAAATAAAACAGTTGTCTTCCAAACTTTGGGGTACTAAAAGAGAGTCTAAAAGCGAAGAAAAAAAAACATTAAAAAAATCTAGGACATACAAATACTACATTTTTCACTCAAATTGTTAGCTGATAACAATTTAGAATAAATACAAATAAAATAAAAAAATAAAATAAATATATATATATATATATATATATATATATATATATATATATATGCATTGAGAATCTGTATACACTTTTTGCATTGGCGGGTCAATTTTGACCCAGTGGAATTAAAGCTTTCATCTAAAGCTATATCGCAAGTCATTAATATGTTCTGTTCATAGATGTAAAAAGATTGATGTGTTTGTCATGCTAACATAAATATAAAAGTTATTAATTTAAAAAAAATGATAAGAAAATGTAGAAATTCTTCGACATTTCAAAATATACATTAACTACAGCAAATATCTCTTAAACCATACTATTATAAAGTCTGAAAAAAATAAAGAATAATAATAAAAAGCATTGTGGGCGTTTTGATAGTCTTGACAAAGTCTCCAAGTTTGATTCCCACACTAAAAGATATGTGGGATTTAAAAATTATTATCTACCTCTCCAGGGCCAAAAATGACCCGAACGCTATAGGAAGGTCAAACTATAAAAGAGTGAAGAATAGAAGCATTTAGTGTTGTCAAGACCTCATGATATAGGATATAGGGTACTATGTTAAGGAATTTTTTTATTATTATTTTCACCCAAAATATTTAAATCCCAAGTGTGTGCCTGTTTTTTATTTTGTATTTATTTTGTATTGTATCTTACATGATGATTTTACCACTTTTTGTGGACATTCTTTTGCAGTTTAACTAAATTAAGATGGATGCTGCATGTATGCTTTTATTATTATTATTATTGTTATTATTATTATTATTATTATTTATTCTCCCCAATTCCCAAAGCGCTCCAAGTCGTCATGGTTGCGTAGTGACTCACCTCAATCTGGGTGGCGGAGGACGAATCTCAGTTGCCTCCGTGTCTGAGACGGTCAATCCGCGCATCTTATCATGTGGCTTGTTGAGCATGTTACCATGGAGACGTTGCGCATGTGGAGGCTTCACGCTATTCTCCGCAGAATCCACACAAAACTCAAAATGCGCCCCACAGAGATCGAGAACCGGGCTGGACTGGTCACTGTCTGAGTCTGCATATTGCGGCACCATTCTGCATAATACGCTGACTCATTTTAGCATATTGCGGCACATTTCGTGGCCGACCCACCGGCCCGCTCGGTTCTCCCTATGGACAGTCCAGTCCGCCCCTGATCGGCCCCAAAGTGCATCAGGAAAAAGCCTGGTATGCCAGATTAACAGTGCAGCCCTGGCGAGTACCACATTATAGCGACCACAAGGAGGTTACCCCATGTGACTCTACCCTCCCTAGCAACCGGGCCAATTTGGTTACCCCATGTGACTCTACTCTCCCTAGCAACCGGGCCAATTTGGTTACCCCATGTGATTCTACCCTCCCTAGCAACCGGGCCAATTTGGTTACCCCATGTGACTCTACTCTCCCTAGCAACCGAGCTAATTTGGTTACCCCATGTGACTCTACCCTCCCTAGCAACCAGGCCAATTTGGTTACCCCATGTGACTCTACCCTCCCTAGCAACCGGGCCAATTTAGTTACCCCATGTGACTCAACCCTCCCTAGCAACAAGGCCAATTTGGTTACCCCATGTGACTCTACTCTCCCTAGCAACCGGGCCAATTTGGTTACCCCATGTGACTCTACCCTCCCTAGCAACCGGGCCAATTTGGTTGCTTAAGAGACCTGACTGGAGTCACTCAGCATGGCCTGGATTCAAACTCACGACTCCAGATGTGATAGTCAGCGTCTTTACTTGCTGAGTTACAAAGACCCCCATATGCTTATATATTTAAAAAAATTAAATACAAATTTTCACCATTGCACTATTGATGCAACACAAGCACTCTAATCTAAACAAAGTAAAGGTAAATACAGATTCAGATGAAAATGTTAATTCATCTGCAGAGTATGCAGCGCACACATGCTGAGCTGCAGGGCAGACAGGTACATCAGGGTGCTTAGCATCACCTCGACTCTCAAACTTCAAACAACCTCATGAAAGAGTCTGTGTGCATCAAGCCCTCGCGAATCAATCCCAGCAGGCCTTCCAGTCAAGGCTACGATTGATTTTGTGTA
>JAVLUX010000035.1:1992500-2005000 GCA_032164185.1 Moxostoma hubbsi
AAGACTAGCGAGGCTACATATTATTTTAAGGGAACGTCGGGACAAATGCGGTCACTCATTCCATGTTTACATTGGCATGACAAGGCCACGTACACCGTGTTCAAATATCCATATATCCCGAGTATTTAATGGATTGGTATGCCCGAATCCTCAGTATACATGAAGCAGTATATGAGACCTACTACTTCCGGCGAGATTGTGAAGTGCGGATCAACTGGACACTACGATCTCAATGTTTTGGGAGCTGAGGCGACCTCACGTTCAAAGCGCTGGGTTTTAAAAGAACGGTGGAGAACCGCGAGTCAAATGGCTCATCTAAAGGGCGGCTGTGGCACAGGTGGTGGAGCGGGTCGGCCGCTAATCGCAGGGTTGGTGGTTTGATTCCCGGCCCACGTGACTCCACATGCCGAAGTGTCCTTGGGCAAGACACTGAACCCCAAGTTGCTCCCAATGGCAGACTAGTGCCTTGCATGGCATCTCTGCCACCATTGGTGTGTGAGTGGGCGGCTGTGGCTCAGTTGGTAGAGCGGGTCGGCCACTAATCAGTGCCTTGCATGGCATCTCTGCCGCCATTGGTGTGTGAATGGGCGGCTGTGGCTCAGTTGGTAGAGCGGGTCGGCCACTAATCACAGGGTTGGTGGTTTGATTCCCGGCCCACATGGACACATGCCGAAGTGTCCTTGGGCAAGACACTGAACCCCAAGTTGCTCCCAATGGCAGGCTGGCGCCTTGCATGGCATCTCTGCCGCCATTGGTGTGTGAATGGGCGGCTGTGGCTTAGTTGGTAGAGCGGGTCGGCCACTAATCAGTGCCTTGCATGGCATCTCTGCCGCCATTGGTGTGTGAATGGGCGGCTGTGGCTCAGTTGGTAGAGCGGGTCGGCCGCTAATCACAGGGTTGGTGGTTGATTCCCGGCCCGCAGGACTCCACATGCCGAAGTGTCCTTGGGCAAGACACTGAACCCCAAGTTGCACCCAATGGCAGGCTAGCGCCTTGCGTGGCATCTCTGCCACCATACATTGTTTGTTGGTTTGTTTATGTTTCTCTACAGGAGTAAAAGTTGTACGTTTTTGCGAGCTAACTCATAAAGTTTTGCCATTTTGTACTATTCCAATGAATAGTTATAAGACCGTGTTGAAGGAGATATATAGCCAAAATGTTTATATTTAGAAATTCACACTTTTTGCGCAAATCAACCCACAAATGGCTAACTTGCCCGTTTCTGTGTATGAACATGGGACCGAAACAAGTCATGAAAACTTCAACTTCAATCATTTGACATCAAGCACTCATGTTGCGCGATTACCTTGACCGACATAAGTGAGATGTTTCTGCTTGCCATCTTGCGACTGTTGATGCGAGCACTAAAAGAGCACACGGGGTTACCTGAAGGACTCTGTCAAATAACACAAGAGATGACAACAGACATGTGACAAGATAAAGAGCTCGGGCATCTTAACAGCTTGAGAAAAGCATATAAAGTGACCGCTTTGAAGTTGAAGGCACCCTATTATCTGTCTGTCTATCTGTGGTAATATGTTGCCTGTCAGTCCACAATTAGCGACAACGTGTTGTAAATTCCTTCAGCGATAAGGTGACCCCAAAGTGTGCAGTATTTGGACACCGAAGGTCAGCTTAAAAATGTTTAAGTGTCATTGCATTAGATGCCAATTGAATCAAACCAAGCGGCTTCGGCAATCAAACGATTCTCGAGCATTTCTCAGAACTAAGAGCGATTTTTAGTGGATGTATGAAGTCAGTTCCCCTCAAGTTCACAGAGGTGTCCTAGCAGAGTAACCGCAGGTTGAGTTACGGGCCAGTGTATAGCCACTTCATAGACCAATACTAAAGGGATTGTGTTTACATTTGTTTCCATTGGTCCTTCTCGACCCGCTCCAAACGGGACTCGAACCGACGTCTCCGGCGCGGGAGGCGGGTGCACTAACGAGGAGGCTAAAGGCTACAGCCCCTAGCGTCAGTCGCTAGTGCACCTCTTGAGGTGAGGGGAGTGAGGTTTATACACTGCGCAGCTATTTACCAGCTGGCTCCCGTTACACTCACCCCCCTAAACCTCACTCCCCATCCGGGTCACGGCACCACTCGCCCCCGCTCCGAACGGGACTCGAACCGACGTCTCCGGCGTAAGAGTGAGGTTTACACACTGCACAGCTATTTACCAGCTGGCTCCCGTTACACTCACCCCCCTAAACCTCACTCCCATCCGGGTCACGGCACCACTCGCCCCGCTCCAAACGGGACTCGAACCTACGTCTCCGGCGCGGGAGGCGGGTGCACTAACGAGGAGGCTAAAGGCTACAGCCCCTAGCGTCAGTCGCTAATGCACCTCTTGAGGTCAGGAGAGTGATGTTTATACACATTGCACAGCTATCTATCAGCTGGCTCCCGTTACACTCACCCCCCTAAACCTCACTCCCATCCGGGTCACGGCACCACTGTAGCCGGTCCTACTCGCCCCGCTCCGAACGGGACTCGAACCGACATCTCCGGCGTAAGAGTGAGGTTTACACACTGCACAGCTATCTACCAGCTGGCTCCCGTTACACTCACCCCCCTAAACCTCACTCCTATCTCACCCTGCTCCGAACGGGACTCGAACCGGCATCTCTGGCGTAAGAGTGAGGTTTACACACTGCACAGCTATTTACCAGCTGGCTCCCGTTACACTGGCATTACTGCCACAACACTACCCCTTTCAAAGTCTTAAATGTCCATTTGTTTGTTTAATCAGCTAATCAGTTGGTCTATACGTTCTACCCTGTATGACAAGGGTGGTGTTATGTGTATTGTCCCTTTATTTGTGCATATAGATTTATGTATTGCAAGACTACCCGACCACACTGCATGCAGGGAAGCCAGAGCACCATCTGCTTGCAAACCACTCTGCAGAGGCTAATGGTGTTTACAACGCCATTAGCTCCTGCTAAATACTCCACTGGTGTACTGTAGATTAATAAGGGGAAGATAACAAGCAGGCGCTTTGCATGATCTTGGCTGCACACCTCCAATGTGAAAACAATTCCCTTTATCCAATTAAAAGCAATAGATGCAATTGCTAAGGTTTATTGTCATATCTCTGGATACTCATAAAATACAAATAAATATTATAATAGATACGGATAAAAAAAATAAATGTCTGACTATAATGCATGTCTGAGTCTTAGTAAAAAATAAAATAAAAATACAAATATATATATTTTCACACAATGGGCCTCATTCGTGAAACTTTCGAGTAATTTCCGCGTAAAATGGGCCGTCCCGAAAACTTTTCGCCGGATTCACAAACGCTTCGTCCTCCCCAGATTTATCAGTGAAATGTGTTGGTGAATTGTAAACATTCATAAATAGGGGGCATGTACACGTTCAATCACAATGCTCATAATCCACGCCCATGAAAACGCCATATAAGGAAGACACCAGACTGTTAACATCCATGTGGAATATATGTCGTGCATTTGTAACGGTAGCGGTAGCTTTTAGCCTCATTGTTAGCGTGCCCGCATCCCATGCCAGAGACGCCAGTTCCAATCCCCCTTGGAGCGGGTTGGGCGGGTCCAGTTACACATTCACATTTAGCGAGCACAATAGCGTCTCAAAAGTGAGGACTTACTGTCATCGCATGTTTTTGCTGTCATATGAGCTTCTTTTGTGATCAAACAGTTCAAGAAGTCAATAAAAATGGTTTGGCATGAGTGTAAAAAATGGGAGGAGACTACCCGACCACACCCGACCACCACCATTAATCTTCTCTGGTTCAGTCGAGCACGTCGACAGCGTCATTTGTGAAACGTCTCGGGTAAATCATGGCGGTAACGGTGATATACTTACAACTGAAGAATCATCAGTGAAATTAATAGAATACCTGAAGAGGATCTTTGACCGAAACGCTGTGAGATATCACAGATTTGTACGTTAGTCGTCAATGTGTGAGCGTTTTATATTTCTTCCTTGTTGTATTGTGTTTATTTATAGGTTTAACAGCATTAGCATTGATCATATGGACACAATGTTGGTGGCTGTGGGGATCGAACCAGCAACCTTCTGATTACCAGTTATGTGCTTTAGCCCACTACGCCACCACCACTCCAGGTTTCTCTCCGTTTTAGCCTTCCGTCCACACTGAGACGGCGTCTTTGTCCGCGAAAACTGAGCTTTTTGGAAACGCTCTCCAAAGCGGATACATTTGAAAACGCCGTTTTTGCGTTGCTGCGTGGACTGTGAAAACGGACGCTTTGGAAAACTATGACGCATTTTTAGTCATCATAAATTCATTGTAATTATGCACATGTTTATTTAAAATGTTGCGTTATCCTTGTGCATTTTGGATAATCAGTCAAAAGAATATTTTTGATATTATTCGGATGAATATTCGTTTTGAAGTCATTATCCGTGCCTTTCCGATTAAGGTATTCGGGTTCATACACACACTGATATTTCAGGAGTAATGTCCCCAACCTCGACCGATCCATCAGCTCCACGCGTTTCCACAATGGTAACCTCTTAAAAAAAAATCACTACTAACAAGTCTCCTGCTCGTTTCATTCTCCCTGGAAATACATTCAAATAATACTTAATTATAAAATGAGTCTCCCAATCCAGTCCCATGCAAGACTCTGTTTATTATTCAACACATTAGTCCCAACACAATCGCATTAGTTCATATTAAAGCAGCACGTCGACTTTACACAATATAATGATGTTCTCATCGCAAACATAAATCTATTAAGTTGATTTGAAGTGCACTGGTTAAGTATATTCAATAGAGCTGCTTTCCCTTTTCTTTCCTCAGTGTGCTATATTTGGCCTTCTGTTGAGGTTAGCCACTTCCTGTGCCTTTGTTTCTCAACATGCTGGGCAGTTGTTACGCTTCTCCCAGATTTATAACACTCTAGAAGTGTTAAACGAGTAAATGACGGATTTATATTTGATTTAGCCAAAGAAAAAGCAAAACTTCTAAAGAACATTTAGGAAATGCAACAGAATACAAAGTTCATTTATGTCAAAAATAAAAGTATTCATATACACACACACACACACACACACACACACACACACACACACACACATTCACATATATGCACACACACACACACACACACACACACACATACATATATACATATATATATATATATATATATATATATATATATACATATATATATATATATATATACACACACACACACACACACACACACACACACATATACATATATATATACACACACAAACACAAACACACATATACACACACACACATATATACATACATACATACATACATACATACATATATATATATATATATATATACACACACACACACACACACACATACACACACACACATATACATACACAAACACACACACACACACATATACACACACACACATATATACATACATACATACATACATATATATATATATATACACACACACACATATATACATACATACATACATACATATACACACACACACACACACACATATACAAACACACACACACACATATACACACACACACATATACAAACACACACACACACATATACAAACACACACACACATACACATATATATATATACACACACACACACACTTAACATATTAAATATAGTGTTTGGGATATTGTTTATCCCAGTAAAAACCGTCTAGTAAATAAAAATTGAGAAGCAGCCAATTTTAGTCTAGTAGTAATAATCCTTAGTTAAACATGTTTGAAGCCTCATTGAAAAATCTATATGATCTACATATACATTGTAAACTGGATTATGTATTTAGTAAAATGTATGTAACCGTAACCCAATATTACAGTTTTTGCTTTAATAAAACTGTTTCTGCATCGTGTATTCTTTGGAAACAGTGTTGGAAAAAAAAGGTCTTAAAGGCTGTGGCGTGTAATTATATTTACATGCGTGGAGTTATCCATAAATATGCCAGAGGGATGTGAAATATCGAGGAGGTGTTCAAAACGTTCTACTTAAATGTGTTGAAATATGTCCCGTCTGAAATGTGTTCCCATTATGGAATAACGCCCGTGTGTTGGGCATCATCCATCACCCGCACAATAAAGGGGGAGTTTCTGGCCCCAATATATCACAGCCAGTACTGAGAGCTGACAGCCGCCGACGAAAACAGCAAGCCCCAGCCATCCATCACCATATCTGCCGCTCATCCATCATGATGGTTCCCCCTGTGTGTTTTCACGGCGCCCAAGAGCTGATCTTCGCAGTGCACTTTAATTATCCACAGATTTAAAGTTATTATGTGATCCCTTCAAGATAACGCAATGATTAATAAGGATGAACACTCTATTAGTTATACAATTATTTTCACAGATGCATGTCTGCCAATTTACTCCAAACCACTGAGGAGCTTAATTTTATACAGACTGATCTACACAGTATAGTATAGTATAGTATAGTATAGTATAGTATAGTAGAATAGAGAGCAGGTATAGTAAAGGAGGCCTATAGAATAGTATATCATAGTATAGTGGACCTGAAGTATATTAGTATTGTGATATTGTACTATAAGTATGGTAGAGTAGGCCTATAGTACTGTATTGTGGACTATAGTCTAGTAGACCTAAAGTATAGTTGATATAGTATTGTAAGACTATAGTATTGTATATTATAAAGGCCTGTACTGTAATGTAGAGTAGGCTATATTATAGTGGCCCTATAGTATAATATAGCAGGCCTATAGTATAGAAAAGTAGGACATGGTATTGTATAGCAGGCCTATAGTATAGTAGGATATACTTTGGTATTAGTATGGTAATAGTATAGTAGACCAATAGTATTGTATATTATAAAAGGCATATAGTACTGTATAGAAGGCTACAGTATATTGGCCCTAAGGTATTGTATAATATAGCAGGCCTGTTGTATAGAAAAGTAGAATATGTTATAGTATAGTAGGGCTATACTTTAGTGTTAGTATAGTAATAGTATAGTAGACCAATAGTATTGGATATTATAGAAGGCCTAAAAAAACTGTTTAGCAGCCGTATAGTATAGTGGACCTATAGTTGTATTTGTAATTGTATATTATAGAAGGCCTGCAGTACTATAGTATAACATAGTATGTTTTAGCACATGTTATAGTATAGCACTGTTTACTTGGCTATAGTATAGAATAGTAGGATGGTGGATCCTCATAGTAGCCCTGATGTAGTTTAGTATTTTATAGTATTTTAATGTATATATTATAAAATGTCTATAGTACTGTATAAGAGACTATAGTAGCCCTATAGTGTCATTTGGTTTAGTATATATATTATAGTGTTCAGCCACAGTCCACCCATGATAGTAGCCCTGTAGTATAGTTTAGTATATTTAATTATAGTATTCTAATGTGTATATAATAAAAGGCCTATAGCACTGTATATGAGACTATAGTAGCCCTATAGTGTCATTTGGTTTAGTATAGTATATTATAGTGTTCGGCCACAGTCTGCCCATGATATTAGTTCTGTAGTATAGTTTAGTATATTTAATTATAGTATTCTAATGTGTATATAATAAAAGGCATATAGCACTGTATAGGAGACTATAGTAGCCCTATAGTGTCATTTAGTTTAGTATAGTATATTATAGTGTTCGGCCACAGTCTGCCCATGATATTAGTTCTGTAGTATAGTTTAGTATATTTAATTATAGTATTCTAATGTGTATATAATAAAAGGCATATAGCACTGTATAGGAGACTATAGTAGCCCTATAGTGTCATTTAGTTTAGTATAGTATATTATAGTGTTCGGCCACAGTCTGCCCATGATATTAGTCCTGTAGTATAGTTTCATCCATCCATCGTCAACCGCTTATCCTGTACAGGGTCGCGGGGGGCTGGAGCCTATCCCAGCTAACATTGGGCGAAAGGCGGGGTACACCCTGGACAGGTCGCCAGTCCATCACAGTAGTATAGTTTAGTATATTTAATTATAGTATTATGATGTGTATATTATAAAAGGCCTATAGTACTGTATAGGAGACTCTAGTAGCCCTATTGTGTCTTTTAGTATAGTATAGTGTAGTATTGCATAGTAAAGTACCATTTAGTATAGAATGTTATAAAATAGTAGGCTATAGTATAGTATAGTATAGTATAGTATTGCATAGTAAAGTACCATTTAGTATAGAAGGTTATAATGTAGTAGGCTATAGTATAGTATAGTATAGTATAGTATAGTATAGTACAGTATAGTACAGCATAGTACCATTTATTATAGAAGGCTATAAAGTAGTAGGCTATAGTATAGTATGGTATAGTATTGCATAGTAAAGTACCATTTAGTATAGAAGGCTATAAAGTAGTAGGCTATAGTATAGTATAGTATAGTATAGTATAGTATAGTATAGTATAGTATAGTACAGTATAGTATAGTAAAGTACCAGTTATTATAGAAGGCTATAAAGTAGTAGGCTATAGTATAGTATATTATAGTATAGTACAGTACAGTACAGTATAGTATAGTATAGTAAAGTACCATTTATTATAGAAGGCTATAAAGTAGTAGGCTATAGTATAGTATAGTATAGTACCATTTAGTATAGAAGGCTATAAAGTAGTAGGCTATAGTATAGTATAGTATAGTATAGTATAGTACAGTACAGTATAGTATAGTATAGCATAGTAAAGTACCATTTATTATAGAAGGCTATAAAGTAGTAGGCTATAGTATAGTATAGTATAGTATAGTATAGTATAGTATAGTATAGCATAGTAAAGAACCATTTATTATAGAAGGCTATAAAGTAGTAGGCTATAGTATAGTATAGTATAGTATAGTATAGTATAGTACAGTATAGCATAGTATAGTACCATTTAGTATAGAAGGCTATAAAGTAGTATAGTATAGTATAGTATAGTATAGCATAGCATAGTAAAGTACCATTTATTATAGAAGGCTATAAAGTAGTATAGTATAGTATAGTACATTATAGTACAGTATAGTACAGTACAGTATAGTATTGCATAGTAAAGTACCATTTATTATAGAAGGCTATAAAGTAGTAGGCTATAGTATAGTATAGTATAGTATAGTACAGTACAGTATAGTATAGCATAGTAAAGTACCATTTATTATAGAAGGCTATAAAGTAGTAGGCTATAGTATAGTATAGTATAGTACAGTATAGTACAGTACAGTATAGCATAGTAAAGTACCATTTATTATAGAAGGCTATAAAGTAGTAGGCTATAGTATAGTATAGTATAGTACAGTATAGTACAGTACAGTATAGTATAGCATAGTAAAGTACCATTTATTATAGAAGGCTATAAAGTAGTAGGCTATAGTATAGTATAGTATAGTATAGTAAAGTACCATTTATTATAGAAGGCTATAAAGTAGTAGGCTATAGTATAGTATAGTATAGTAAAGTACCATTTATTATAGAAGGCTATAAAGTAGTAGGCTATAGTATAGTATAGCATAGTAAAGTACCATTTATTATAGAAGGCTATAAAGTAGTAGGCTATAGTATAGTATAGTATAGTAAAGTACCATTTATTATAGAAGGCTATAAAGTAGTAGGCTATAGTATAGTATAGTATAGTAAAGTACCATTTATTATAGAAGGCTATAAAGTAGTAGGCTATAGTATAGTATAGCATAGTAAAGTACCATTTATTATAGAAGGCTATAAAGTAGTAGGCTATAGTATAGTATAGCATAGTAAAGTACCATTTATTATAGAAGGCTATAAAGTAGTAGGCTATAGTATAGTATAGTATAGTATAGTAAAGTACCATTTATTATAGAAGGCTATAAAGTAGTAGGCTATAGTATAGTATAGTATAGTATAGTAAAGTACCATTTATTATAGAAGGCTATAAAGTAGTAGGCTATAGTATAGTATAGCATAGTAAAGTACCATTTATTATAGAAGGCTATAAAGTAGTAGGCTATAGTATAGTATAGTATAGTAAAGTACAGTACAGTATAGTATAGCATAGTAAAGTACCATTTATTATAGAAGGCTATAAAGTAGTAGGCTATAGTATAGTATAGTATAGTATAGTAAAGTACCATTTATTATAGAAGGCTATAAAGTAGTAGGCTATAGTATAGTATAGTATAGTATAGTATAGTATAGTATAGTATAGCATAGTAAAGTACCATTTATTATAGAAGGCTATAAAGTAGTTGGCTATAGTATAGTATAGTATAGTATAGTATAGTATAGTATAGTACAGTACAGTATAGTATAGTATTAGTCAACTGTGCATATTTTTGTATGCCTTATTTAATCTTCATATATGACATTTATGGTTGCTTCTCTAAATTAATCATTTTTAATCTCAGGCTTTTATGCTACTTTGGAAATATTTGTTTGGACAAATAATAATAGTATAATTCATTTTTATTAGGGGATGGTTTAGTTTAATGCAGTGTTTATTATTCTTGTGGTTTGCATCTGTAGACGTCTTATATCCTGAAATAACACTTTACACACTATGAAGAAGCGTGTCTAATTGTGAGCCATCACACATGTTTAAGGCCAAGTCTATAAATTACAATCGCACCAGATACATTCATTAAAATAACCCTGCTAGGCCACTTTTTCAGCAGGCTACGCGCATAAAAACAATAGTGCCAATAAATAAAACTATCAGACACATTGTACATATCACTAGTGTTTATTTTGCCCATTTGGATAGAAATCGCTCTTACTTTGGCTGTGTGTTTATGAGCGTGCCTGTTTTTACCTTGATATGGCCAAAACGAACGCCCACGTCGCTACGTCACGCCCATTTGACCTGTCAATCACCACACAGAGCGCTCTGATTGGAGGAGAGCGAAGGATTTAATCTCGGGGTGCGTGTGGACGCGAGGTGTTTGAGCTCAGCTGAAAATAGTGCATAACACAAGGGTAAACTCGTTGGTAGGCTGCCATGCGCTTCGGACTCTCCTTTTACGCGTTTCTCGGCAAATACCTTTAAGGATTATTTTGAGTTCTTCCCATATTGTTTGGACACCTTTGTTTGTTTTCTTGGGCGGATACTATGTGTTAATCTTACAGATGTGTACGCAGAGAGAAGTGGGACATGATCACATTGCCTACGGGGTCTGCTTTATTTAGTGTGGGCAATCTAGTGTGGGAGAAGAACCGAACCCATAATCCGTTGCTGCACTCACTGCCTCCCGTGAACCGTTTCCCCGTGAAAGTGTTGAAAATGCTCGCTGCGCGGACAGGACACATTCTGCACCCGGACTATCTCCAACCTTTACAGTCCTCTCCAGTCATTCCCATCGAGGTACGTTGATTTTTACCGCTTAATTCATTTAATATACAGCTTTCCACCCCTGAAGAACTGCCAATATTTTCCAGAGGATATATTTTTAACCCTCTAAATACGCATCTGGTTACGGTGGAAAGAAAAAAAAAAAACAGTTGCCTATAGAGTTGCCATATAGCAACTCTATAGGCAATAAAAACTGTCTTGACATTTGATTTAATGCCTCTGCAGTGTATTAGATTTCAGATTCAGGAAGCTTTGTTGACATGCTAAAAAGCCTTACATTGCAAGAGCATTAATAAAAAATAAAAAAAAGACTATAATATAGCATATTTAGTCTATAAATGTCTGTGCGCAACCGTGGTGCGCAAATCCTCATAAAACGCAAATTTAATGTGGATAGCGTCAATTTTGTAAAAAAAAAAAAAATAATTATAATTCTCTTCGGTGCTAATGTCAAGCATTCTTTGTATTTTCACAGCTGGATGCCAAAAAGAGTCCACTTGCTCTCCTTGCGCAAACATGTTCCCAAATCGGGAAGTCCGACACCCCGTCCGGAACGAAACTCTCCGCGGTCACCTCGGACAAGGACTCCAAATCCAGCCCGCTCAAGATCAGTGACATAGGGGCCGAGGACAAATCTTGTTTCAAGCCATACTCCAAGTCATCGGAGAGAAAAGATTCGGGTGGAGATAAATCTGGATTCCGTGTGCCGAGCGCCATCTGCCGGCCAGTTACGCCACGGACGGCCAGCCCGAGCTCGTGCAGCTCTGGCTCTCCGCAAGCCGGACGCCCGGAATCGAGAGATAAAGTGGGGAAAAGGGAGAGCGATGTGAATAAAAGAGCTTCACTTGAAAACTCTGGGTCTGCTGACCCCAGCAGATCCAGTTCTGAAAGCATAAGCAAAAGCGATACCAATACAAACAAACCGCAGGACGCTTCAAAACCCTCCACATCTGATAGAGTAACTGCGTCATCTGCGCTCGGATCAGGGCTTGTAGCACCGGTTTCGCCCTATAGAACCGGGCACTCCGTATTCCCCATCTCGCCTGCCGGACTACCCTACCATGGAGCCCTAACGGGTGCGTATGCCAGCTACCATCAGCCCTTTTTGCCCCACGGGGTGGCTCTAGATCCGAGCAAGTCCAACAGTAGCAGCAGTCAGTTGATTAATGCTCAGCTGTCGGGCACTGCGGGCTCTCTCAGCAGCAAGGCGGGGTCGA
>JAVLUX010000035.1:2010000-2020000 GCA_032164185.1 Moxostoma hubbsi
TCCACAAACACATGCAGGCGTGCACCGCAGACACACACTGTCATTTCGAGAGTATTTAAATGCACGGTGTCCTGCCAGCGCTGGGGCCATTCGTGCTCTGGGTCAAAACTGCAGTCCAAGTTCTCCTTTCGGAGGTGTTTAAATCAGGTTTGGCATCGTCTATAGAGTGAAACTGTCTTTGGGTTGTGACAGCCGTCTCCAAAAGACAGCACAGCAGTCGGCTTCTGTCGTTTTTCACTTTCAAGAGGAACAGATGTCCGACGACATTAGCGTGGATGAGAGGCGCAAACATAGCCAAATTAATGTTTTCATTAGTGTGGACGCCTCGTCTCAGATTCATTTCAAAATAAAAAGACCAAATTTACTTTTTTTAAAACGCTTCATTCACCCAAACAGGAAAATTCTGTCATCATCATCATCGTAAAGTTACTCGAAAAATTACCTCGCTACAATGTACTGATTACTTACCTGAAATTGTAATCAGATTACACATTACTTTATTTTTAAGTTACTTTCTAGTTTTTTTTCACTTGACGAATTCAAAATATTGCTTATATACCACAGTGGTGGGTGTAATCAGATTACAAGGTAATCTGTTACTGTAATCGGATTACTTTTAGTCAAAAAAGTAGTGTAATGCATTTCATTTTAAATCCATGTAATCAGATTACAGTTACTGGCTTTAGCTAAGTAATTATTTTAAGTAGGTTACTTTCTAAAAGTAACCTACTTAACCTAAAGTAACTTAAGTAATTCGTTTTTCGGTTAAGTAATCTGATTGTAATTTTAGAATAGTAGTTAGTTATTTTAGTGGATTACTTTTTTAGTTACTTTCTATTTTTTTTCACTTGACGAATTCAAAATATTGCTTATATATCCCAGTGTTGGGTGTAATCAGATTACAATGTAATCAGTTACTGTAATCAAATTACTTTTAGTCAAAAAGTAGTGTAATGCATTTCATTTTAAATCCATGTAATCAGATTACAGTTACTGGCTTTAGCTAAGTAATTATTTTAAGTAGGTTACTTTCTAAAAGTAACCTACTTAACCTAAAGTAACTTAAGTAATTCGTTTTTCGGTTAAGTAATCTGATTGTAATTTTAGAATAGTAGTTAGTTATTTTAGTGGATTACTTTTTTAGTTACTTTCTATTTTTTTTCACTTGACGAATTCAAAATATTGCTTATATATCCCAGTGTTGGGTGTAATCAGATTACAATGTAATCAGTTACTGTAATCAAATTACTTTTAGTCAAAAAGTAGTGTAATGCATTTAATTTTAAATCCATGTAATCAGATTACAGTTACTGGCTTTAGCTAAAGTAATTATTTTAAGTAGGTTACTTTCTAAAAGTAACCTACTCAACCTAAAGTAACTTAAGTAATTAATTTTTCGGTTGAGTAATCTGATTGTAATTTTAGAATAGTAGTTAGTCATTTTAGTGGATTACTTTTTTAGTTACTTGCCCAACACTGATATTTCCTCCTTGTTTATTGTCGTCAGCTGTCACAGAAACACAAACAGACACATCTACATATGAACTCATTATTAATTACACATAAATATTTAAATTAAACATTTTTAACCCAATTAATGCACTAAAAATATTAATTTATATGGCTAAATTACAGATTACACCTAACATTGGTCATTTACTCACCCTCGTGTTGTTCCAAACCCGTGGAACACAAGTGGAAAATCTGTAGCATGTTGTTGCTGTTCTTTCCCATACAATGAAAGTGAATGGTGACTGAGATTTAACATTTTTCCTTAATTGTCCTCCATTAAAGAAAGTCAGTCATATGGGTTCAGAACGATTACAAGAATGAATAAATGTTGACAATTTCCATTTTTGGGTGAAATTATTCATGTTCTATCGTGCATATGGTTTCATATACCGTTATGAAACTCAATAGTATCCAGTATTCACTGTATACTGTGTATTATGCAGCAAACATATGCTAATATTTCATCATAAACTAGTGAACTCTGCATACATGTGACAACTGAGTCTCATCTGAGCTCTCTGTTCTGTTATAATACTTCAGTGACAGCAGCATGAATCTCACGCATCGCTGCTTTAGTGTTTCCACATAAAGACAAAATATGGCATCATAAAAATAAATATAGCAGCATGGTGCCATATCTGACCTCTGCTCTGAATACTCCAGATGTCATAGCACTAATATTTTTTCATTTCTCAAGGGTGAAATCGCTCATTTATGAGCACACAGTGTGCAGGCATTGAACTCAAGGGTGTTCAACAACACAAACGTCAGTTCTATAAAGACACTTTCAATTCATTCTAAAACATTGCTTTCAAATCTCTCATTTTGGCTATATTATCACCAAATATTGGATTTGATATTTTTATCAGCTTGTTTTCTTTCAGTTTGGACAGGTTTTGTATTTCTATTTGGAACTTATTGATCGTAGGCCTCATTGACCTGAACTTATGCACCTCATTCTTGAGTTAAAAAGGCATTATTTGTGGATAATTTTGGCAATATTAAATAAAATATAAAAACATACTTGTACTATTTATTACACTAGTGTGCTTTAATTTAATTAAGTTAAATTACATTTATTTAATTAAAAATTGTATTTAATTATTTTTTATTTCATTTTTAATTTAGTTTAATTAAATTTTTAATTTAATTTCATAAATGTTTTTATTTTATTTAATTTCATTTCATTTAAATTTATTTTAAATTAATTAAATGATTTATTTAAAAAAATATTTTTTTTTAAATTAAATTACATTTTTTATTTAATTACATTTAATTTTTAATTTAATTTAATTTTTACTTTAATTTTTAATTGAATTTAAATTTATTTTCATTTTTAAAAAATTATTAAAAAAATATATTTAATTTTTTTTATTTAATTAAATTACATTTTTTAATTACATTTAATTTTTAATTTAATTTAATTTTTACTTTAATTTTTAATTGAATTTAAATTTATTTTCATTTTTAAAAAATTATTAAAAAAATATATTTAATTTTTTTTATTTAATTAAATTACATTTTTTAATTACATTTAATTTTTAATTTAATTTAATTTTTACTTTAATTTTTAATTGAATTTAAATTTATTTTCATTTTTAAAAAATTATTAAAAAAATATATTTAATTTTTTTTATTTAATTAAATTACATTTTTTAATTACATTTAATTTTTAATTTAATTTAATTTTTACTTTAATTTTTAATTGAATTTAAATTTATTTTCATTTTTAAAAAATTATTAAAAAAATATATTTAATTTTTTTATTTAATTAAATTACATTTTTATTTCATTTTTTATTTAGGTTAATTTCATTACATTTTTTTATTAAATTTTTTATTTAATTAAACATTTTAATTAATTATATTTTATTATTTCATTTTTTATTTAATTTCATTTAATTTCATTTTTACTTTAATTTCATTTTTTATTTAATTTAAATGTATTTTAATTTAATTGAATGTTTTTATTTAAAAAAATATTAAATTTAATTACATTTTTAATTTTAATTTTTATTTAATTTAAGGAATAACAAAAGTGTCACAAAGTGAAGAACATATGTATGTATATATATATATTTATTTTTATTTTTTAAACAGGATTTTGATACCCTGTGTGAGAGTCAGAAAGCGTTAGACCAATAGGATAACATGAACTAGCATTTTCAGGCAATGGAAAATCCTCTTCAGGTCAAAATGTGTTTATGGCGTTACATCATACAAAGTTGTAAAATTGGAGTATTTTAATGTTTACGGACTGGCCCCATTGACTTCCATTGTAAGTGCCTCACTGTAACACAGATTAAACGAAAGGGACGAGTCGAAATTTCATTTGTGGTAAACTTGTATTGAACCCGAAATTTGTGCATTTGCTTTATGTTGCTTTAAGTTGCAAGAGTTGAAATGGCAATATATAATGAAAAATAATCATGTGACCAAACCATTTGATGCTAGTTCAGTTACACACGTGCAAAACTCAGCAGAAACAGCCCAACACTTCTTCACACCTCAAAGCGTTTCCTCGATAAGGCCTTTATAATGGGCTGGAATCACGCATGTGCTCGACTCCATTGACTTAATTACAAATATCACCCTTCAAAATGTTGCCCAATTATCGGTTTCATTGGGCTGATAGATGCCAGATGGGCTTTTTTAGGCTCTGGCCTCAGTTACAGTCCATCAGTCACACTGACACATGCCTGTGAAGTCACGCCAAAGGAAAAGCCCATAAAACTGCAAGCAGTCAGACTGCACAGAGCCACATTAATACTGTCAAACACTGTAAGAGGAATCTGAGATGTGACTTCAACAGACCAATAAAAGCTCATCTTTCCTATCATGCTCTCTGTATCTCTGCTGCCTTCAAGCTTCACCTCAGAAACTTGCCAGATTTATAATAGCCTACTTGCCAAGTTATAAAAACAGGATGCTTTATTCACTTTATAATGCCAAGAACCCTTGCCAAGAACCCCAAGATCCGTAATTAATGCTGCAGTGATTTATCTCTGGAAAAAAAAAAGGGGGAAAAAAAAAAATCAAATAAAAGTCGAGTCTAGAAGGTAACCCTCTGGTTGCATGTAGTCTCGCGATAGCCGAGTACGATGCTCATTCAATGCGTTTATTGTGTTTATTAGGAGTCAAACAGAAACCATACACCTACCCCTAAAATAAAGCGACCTCTAAAACGAACTATTTACCCAACTAACTAATTAATTAACTAACTACAGCGGCAGCAATGAGACTCTCGCGAGACTTTGGCAGCTGTACGGTTACCTAGACACAGCCCTGAAAACAAACTCCTGCAAGTCATCGTGACCTGTAGAATTTAAATTCTCCTTGATAACACTGATATCTGCCGGTGAACAAGACGAACTACAGCCAATCTACATAAAGGAACACAATTATACACCAAAGTATTTCTGTATATCGTTTCTGCGACAGATCTTGTAATCGTACTTTATTACAGAGGTCGGACGTGACGCTCATTTTTGCATCTATTTAATTGGTTTAAGATATGATAAGAATATATTCAATATTTGAGCACAACGTCGTCTTATATATATATATATATATAGGCTATATATAAAAATGGGGCTTAAAGGTGACGTGAGTGATGTTGAAACAACAGCCGCAAAATAGCGCCCTCATCTGGCGACTGCTATGAACAACATGGCATAGAAATGGCGTTAAGCCTCAGTAATTCACTTCAACTACAATACTATGAGAATGTGAAATATTATTGACAAACAAAGCTACAAAATCATTTTTGTTTGTTGTGTACAGAGTCTAGAGGCGTCGCAGAGACCGGTGAGATATATCAGGACTATTATTTTATTGATATATTTCAGGGAATAGGACATTTTTTGCATACCTTTCCATTAAAAATAATAATAATAATAAAAAAAAACAAATTAAATTGCTTACAGCAACTTTAAAGTAAAAAATGTCATGTAAAAATTTTTTTTTATTGTACATTTAACGAAAAATAAATGTTGGCATGAGTCATGCAGAATAATGTTTTATCATCATTTCTTTAAAAAAAAAAAAATTTTTTAAATAAGGACTTATATTTGGAAAACTTTAGTCCACCAAATCAAAGTCATGTGGTGTACTGTAACCAACACCCCATAAATGTAAATATTTCAGATCTATTTCATTACATCTAAAAATATTATAAGTATGTTTTAATAACAAGTTCAAATTCATCTTTTATTTTATTTATTTTTTATAAAGGGGTTTAAATTAAACAGTTTCTGTGGCATAACCGTCTGGAGATCCAAGTCTCATTATTGTGCAGAATAATGTTTTATTATTATTTATTTAAAAATGCATTTTAAAATATGATTAATATTTTAAATGTTTTTTTCATGTGGTGTAAACAACACGCCATTTTGTTGTCATGTGACAAAATAATTAAATTAAACTATTATTATTATTAATAATAATACATTATTTTATTTTTTGTAGAGAATGCAATATATTTATTTATTTATTTATTTTTATTAAATTTTTCTCAAATTTGTGAAACCAAAATGGACAAATCATGAAGCTTGAGGAACAATGCATTTCTCAAACAAAAGGATCTGTCATGTTAATATTCATGATTTGTATATTCAATCTCCACCCCCAAAACTGAAGCCATTTTACAGAAAAGGCCATAAGGACCAGCAGCATCAACAGAAGAGAAAATCCACAACTAATACTGTAAGTTATAACCTTTCAGAGCACAAACTCCTTTATTTTAAATACCCAGCAGCATATTTTACAGCTGATAATGACGTAATGTGTTATATAGGCTTAACAGTAGGCATTGCAATCTATAAATTGTCCATATTTTTATTTATTTATTTATTGTAAATAAAGTAAACCTGCTTATTTATGTCACTAACTCTAAATTGCAATGCTCCATAACGCATGTGTGGCTATAACGTGTGAAGGGGCATCAGGATTGCCGTAAAAACAATAATAATAATAATAGGTGTCGCTTATATATGACTTTGATTTGGCATTTAATTGAAAATCAAGTAGGCTAAAATAAAGTGTACTATGGTTAAATAACATGTTAACTCAAATGACGGACTATAAAAGCATCTGCACGTGCATAATATCAATCGATCATGTGACGCTTCAGAAAAGCAGGGAAACGACGGGCCTGTATCGTAATGCTTAGAATAGTCGCGCGCGCTAAAACTCTGCCCCTCCCAAAATATCAATCATAAAACGTGTTACTCTGGCCGCTTTTCCATTAACAACACACAATTAAACTTATAGTGCTTATAAAGCAACACTACAGCAATCACACATGCTAAGTATCTTAAACAATAGCCACAATTTAAAATAACAGCGCAATGAAAAATGTGTGTCGCACATATATGACGTTTTACGGTAATTCGGCTGCGCGGGCCAGAGTTCACGCGGAAGCGTTCATTATCCCCTCGGGCACATGTAAATATCTTTAGACTAAAAACGGTAATAATGTCATCTATTAACATCTCAAGAGAAGCGCTTATAGGCTCTGCGACGCTTGGATTGATGTTTATAGGGGGCTATTATGTGGGTAAGTCAAGTGCTGTTGTTTTGTGAAACATTTTAAAACGGAAGTTCGTGTAGTTTGATACGATAAGCCGCATTTAAAGGCCCACACACCCAATTAATTATATATATATATATATATATCTTAACTAAATGGTACACAGAAAATAATGCTTCATACGTTTTTTGTTTTTTTAAATCATAAGGATTTAAATGACTTAAAAATATATATATTGTTATTAAAAATTATATTAAAAAATAATATTAAAAAAAATTAAAAAATCTTAACCGGTCAACTGCATGGTGTCTTATAGAAAACCATTCGCATTAAAAGAACATTAGATTGGGATAAATTCTGACACTGCTGGGAAAACACAAAAATGTCAAAATAATTAAATTAATAAAGTTTCATTTGGGCACCTCTAAATGAGAAGGGTTTTCTATCCAACTTTTCCCTGAATGCGGAAGTGTCCCACGATTTGACTGTTTTTTTGAGTTGTATAAATGGTCAAAAACCATGCCGATAGATGACTGTTTTTATAGACATTGTCTCAACACAGATATGAAAAACCAATGGTTTATTTACACAATATGTAGAACGGTTGGCACTCCTAAGAACATGCACGTTTTTATTTTTATTCTTTCTCGTTCTCACGTTAATGTGAAAAAATATTATATACGAACGTGACAGTTGTGAAAATGTCACTTTCCTATAGGCTACATGATGAGGGAAACCATTCAAAACACTTTGAAACAGCATACTTTGACTTCTGAGACATCGGTATGATATCTAATAATGCTGCATGATTGATTGAATTAAGATTGAAATCACAACATAGCCTTGTGTGATTACTAATCCTTAAATCAGCGGTTCAGTCAGTGCTGTGTGAGCAAACAGTGCCCTCTAGTGGTCTGTATGGCATTATCTATTATTTTATATATATATATATATATATATATATATATATATATATATATATATACACACACACACACACACACACACAGGTGGCCAAAAGTTTGGAATAATGTACAGATTTTTCTCATATGGAAAGAAATTGTTACTTTTATTCACCAAAGTGGCTGTCGCGTTCACTACGTCACGGGTGTTCAGCAGCAATGTAACGCAGATTAATAGGTGGGAGGTTCACTTACCTGATCGAAAGATAGGCCAGTCAAAAGTTGAAACGTGGACCAGTAAAATCCCAAAACGGTGTGTTAGAGTCCAGTAATGAAATGAGCACGGGCTATAAGCAGGAGCGCGTACTAGATTGGCTTCCTGTTTGCGGTGCTGGATGGGTAATGTAGTTAATCGCTTTACATTGGTAATGGATTGCTATGCTCAGCATTACTACTTAAAACTACACTCACTGTTTTCACTTTAGGCCAACATACTTAGAACACCTTTTGTGGTTTTGGGCTATTGGTTTAAAGTGTAACATTGACATTGATGTATATTTGGTGTGTGTGAAATTGTTGCATTTCTGTGTTTAGATGCATATGCTTTGTTTAGTCATTCAGTTCAAACATTAAGTATATTATAATATTTATAATATTAAATACTGATTATATTGGAATTTATATTTTATTTATTTGTATATTATTCCATAATATTTATAATATTAAATACTGACTATATTGGAAATTATATTTATTTATAATTGTGTATTATTCAGAATTTATGGTATATTGTGCATGTGGCTATCAATATTGTTGTTTACACCATTGCCTATTTATTTCAACGGGTTTATAACCTGCTATTTGTGGACTAATTAACTGTATGTGGAAAATTAATCGGAGTAAATAAAAAAACCACAACGAGTTATAACAACGTGTCCTCTCCTGACGCCCCGTTCGGTGGGGAGATTCTTAAAGAACCGAACAGTGGCATTGAACTGATCACAATATATTGTCAGGACATTCTTCTTCATCCTCCATCCACATACGGGGCAATTTAGAGTCTCCAATTCACTTAACCTGCATGTTTTTGGACTTGGGAGAACATACAAACTCCACACAGAAAGGCCATGGGTGAGCCGGGACTCGAACCCGGGACCTTCTACCCACTGAGCCACCATACCGCCTATAGTCAGGACATTAATAACGTGAATAATGTCCTAAAATGTTCTGAAATGTTCTGTTCTTCCTGTAGCGCATGACCTCTCACCCCACACTTCCTGTAGCGCATGACCTCTCACCCCACACTTCCTGTAGCGCATGACCTCTCACCCCACACTTCCTGTAGCGCTTGACCTTTCACCCCACACTTCCTGTAGCGCTTGACCTTTCACCCCACACTTCCTGTAGCGCTTGACTTTTCAGCCCACACTTCCTGCAGCACTTGACCTTTCAGCCCACACTTCCTGCAGCGCTTGACCTTTCACCCCACACTTGACCTTTCACCCCACACTTGCTGCAGCACTTGACCTTTCACCCCACACTTGCTGCAGCACTTGACCTTTCACCCCACACTTGCTGTAGCGCTTGACCTTTCAGCCCACACTTGCTGTAGCGCTTGACCTTTCACCCCACACTTGCTGCAGCACTTGACCTTTCACCCCACACTTGCTGTAGCGCTTGACCTTTCACCCCACACTTCCTGTAGCGCTTGACCTTTCACCCCACACTTCCTGTAGCGCTTGACCTTTCACCCCACACTTCCTGCAGCGCTTGACCTTTCACCCCACACTTCCTACAGCGCTTGACCTTTCACCCCACACTTGACCTTTCACCCCACACTTGCTGCAGCACTTGACCTTTCACCCCACACTTGCTGCTGCACTTGACCTTTCACCCCACACTTGCTGTAGCGCTTGACTTTTCACCCCACACTTCCTGCAGCACTTGACCTTTCACCCCACACTTCCTGTAGCGCTTGACCTCTCACCCCACACTTCCTGTAGCGCTTGACCTCTCACCCCACACTTCCTGTAGCGCTTGACCTATCACCCCACACT
>JAVLUX010000035.1:2025000-2037500 GCA_032164185.1 Moxostoma hubbsi
GGAAGCCACAAAGATACCTAAAAACTCAATTTCCCCTAGTGATTTTTTTTTTCATCTTACACTTCAGGGCTTCCGTAATTGCATATATTCATTCTCTTTGGAATGACCATCATAAAAAAAAAGTGTCATTTACTGCCCCCTGGAGTAAACAGGTGGTACTACAAGCTTGCATTTCTATTTCGGTCCATGGGCAGTGCAATTAATGTTTTAATTAACGTTATTTTTTTTTATAAAATTAATCGCACTAAATTTACGTATTATATATATATATATATATATATATATATATACAAAAATTTGCCAGAGAAAAAAAGAATTGCAGACATTTTTTTGTTTTGTTGAACATAGGCTCAGGAAGGCACAAAGATACCTAAAAACTCAAATTTTTCACCTTACACTTCAGGGCTTCCGTAATTGCATATATTCATTCTCTTTGGAATAACCATCATTCTTGGTAGTGCCTCAAAAATTCAGTGACACTCTGGTGACCCGTTATCTCAGGTCCTGTGGAGCGGGCGAGTGGTGAATCCAGCCAAGGGCGATGTGGACTCTATCAGCATCGATAAACTGAACAAGAAACTATACAAGGACATCAGAGTGAATCTGAGCATGCTCACTGTGGGCGACGGGCTAACGCTGGCATTCAAACTCTGAGCTCAGAGGAGACACACTAACAGGAACACTACAAGTGCCATAACACACTGTAGGAACTCCCAAAACCTCGAGCTTTAAGGCACCATAGACGTGATTTATAATCATTGATTTATTGAGGATATACACTATTTTAATGACTGAAATGTGACTATATGAAGGCAAAGTTGTGCCAACTACTGATGATTATGTTTCTTAAAATGTAGAGTAAATGTGACATTTATTTGTGGAATAAAAGGTTTTCAACAATGAAATGAAAATCCTGTTTATTTGAATAATTTGACAGAAATTATCCCAAAATACTGTAAAACATTTTTGCTGGTGAAAGGTATTCGAGTGGACACTACAGAGCCCCTACAGAGGAAAGGGCGGGAATTTTTGTTCTCTCACAATAAAGTTTTTTGACAGAAGTCATGATTTTACTGTAGTAATATTGTAGAAACTTAAAGTATTAAATATGGTTACGGTTTACTACATTAAAGCCATAATAACCACATAATTATGATTTTGACCATTTTTTTTTTCCTGAAATATTTCCATGGTTTCACTATGAATATCATGTTTAAAATATAGTTACTGTAGTAAAACCAATATATTAAAAATAAGTTTAAAAAAAATTAAAATTATATATATATATATATATATATATATATATATATATATATATATATATATATATATATAAAAATATTATAATATATAATATATTTTAATATATAAATATATAATATATAAATGTATATAAATATATAATATGAAATATTTATAAATATATAATCTATTATAATAATTATAATATATATATATATATATATATAAAATATTATAATATATAAATGTATATAAATATATAATATGAAATATTTATAAATATATAATTTTTATAATTATAATATATAAATATATAATATTTATAAATATATATATATATAATAATAATAATAATATGTAATATATTATAATATATATATATATATATATATATACATAATATATTATAATATATAAAATATATAAATATATATTATAATAATTATAATATATAAATATATAATATAATATATTATAATATAAAATATATTATAATATATAAATATATTATAATATATATAATATAAAATATATAAATATATAATATATTATAATATAAAATATATAAATAATATAATATCATAATATATAAATATATAAAATATAAAATATATATATATTTTCCTGAAATAGTTTTGTGATCATTGTCTATAAATTAATCATGCAGTATTTTCCCCACCATTTTATTTATATTTAAGAAGTGCATGATGTGTTGTAATGGCAATAGTTCCTCGCTTTACCTCTAGCTTTAAATGTCCAATGCCCGTATCTTTGCCATCATACACAGGTAGGAGTGAAGTTTTACGCAGACACACAAGATTTTCCAGTTGTTATTGCAGTTGAGAATAGTACAAATGGATGAACATACCAAACCAACGGTTGGTTTCTCTTTCCTTGTTTCCAGTTGCGTGTATACTGGTCTGTGGACTGGTGAGAATTGTGTGTGCTCCCCCTACCTGTGCCTACCACTTCCTGTCACCTGTGCCCTCTATATACAACCATGTGCATCTAATCACTGCCACCCAGTGTCCAAAATACTAATATAAATATATCCAAACAAAATAATACATCATGCCAACAATAAACATAAATGGCTCCTACATGTGTGTTTGACTCCCCAAAGAATATGTATGACACTAAATAAGGACACCTTACTACTACTACGTACTTCCTGGCATTTATGGCACTCTTGGATGGATTGTCGAGCTCTCCCAACCTACACGGGGGCTCTTCAGCTGGCATGGGTTTGGGTGGACTGGACAGAGAAGGTGCTCAGGCTGACGAAACAGGAATCTCTCTGAAAGACTTCATCTTAAGAGCAAGATCGTTGTCCACCCGAATCGTCAAATCCACCAACCACTCCAAACTCATGGGGAAGTCATGAGCATCGATCTCGTCCTTCACAGAATCCGAGAGCCCAGTCAGGAACCGTTCCCACTGTCCCTCCACATTCCAACCGCCAGGGTACGGAAATCAACGGAATAGTCCGACGTAGACAGGCTCGCTTGAGACCGTTCTGGCAGTTCTCTGGCTGCTTCCGTACCTTGCGAAGTTCTTCCCAGACCGCCGTTCCCCATTCACGAGCCCACCCCGAGAGGAGAGACGCCACATGAGCTGCTTTGGCCTCCTCATTGGGAAATGAGGATGGTTGGGGAGCAAATGAAATGGCAGGACTTGGGCTCACCGGAATATGGTGCCGGAGGGTTCAGAAGGGGCTCGAGGAACGGCTGCGGGAGATTCGACGGAGGTGGAGGCCATGTTGGTGGGACTGGTGCGGGGAGAGACACGCAGATCTTGTAGTCGCGACGTTTTCTCGGCTATTCATTCCGCCATTTCCTCTAAAGCGTGACTCGTTTGCTTTAGCCGATTCCGTAGATGCCCTTGGATCGGTCCCCGCTGAGTGACTACATCGTTCAGCAAGATACTCGTCGCTGTGTCCGTTTCTGGACGGATTGTGAATCAGTCGGGAATGTCAGAAAGTCCCAAGGATGTGGTGAATAAATTAGTTCAGTGTATATATATATATACACACACAACCCAACCACCAAAACCAAAAACATCACTTACATTGAGTTGAAAGAACAAGGTTCCTCAAAATAGGTCCAAACACAGCGGCTTGAACAGAGATGAGCTCCTAGCCTTGCTACAGGCACATGGCTACAATCTTACTCACTCCTCTATAAAAGGGTAAGCTAACAAGATTACCTCCCCCTAGTGACAGGGAGGAAAACTACAAAAGGAACAGTTGCACCAAACTGTTACACCCCCCTCAGAACAAGGTGAAACCGTACCAAAAAAAACATGGTAATCACACTGATCAGGATGGTCTAACATGGGATGGCAACTACATAGTTTACTTTGTTAAGCTGCTTTATAATCTTTGCAGGACCTCTCCACTTTGCAGCTAACTTGGCACGAGACAGAGGATGAGCTTGCACCCACACTAGATCCCCTGGTTGAAAGGACTCATGTTTCCTTTGATGGTTATAGTACTTCGCTTGATGGGTCTGAACTTGTACAATATTTCCTCTAACTCTTTCCTGGAGAGCTTGTGTGCGCTCAATAACATCACAAGCTTCTTTGTCCGGATCGGGAGGTCCAAGTGCAATCTCAGCTGGAGTGTAGTCTGTGCTTTCTTGACAATCAGAGTTAATTGCAAAACAGAACTCTGAGATCCAACTGTCCCAGTGCTTATGATTCTCCTTGACAAATGAGGCAATCATGGTCTTGAGAGTTTTGTTGATACTTTCGGTGAAGTTAGTCTGTGGATGGTATGACGTGGTAAGTTTCAGGGTCACTCCCCATCTTTTACAGGTTGTGTTTATCAGTTGGGAAGTGAATTGAGGACCACGGTCGGAAACCAAGTAAGCAGGTGTCCCCCAGCGAGTAAAGATTTGTCTTCTGAGGAGCTTTTGCTGATCTTATTGGGAACAGCTCAACCCACTTACTACAGTAGTCCACAATGACCAGCAGGTACCCATTCAGTTTAAGGCTTTTTGGGAATGGGCCCATCAAATCAATACCAAGCATGTAGCCAGGCTCTACAACTGGGGTGGATTTCAAATGACCAGACAGCTTGGTTATACGAGGCTTGTATTGTTGACATATCTGGCATTGTTTACAATAATCCCAGGTGTATTTTCGAATCGTCGGCCAATAGACCACATTGAGCAATCGGCACAGAGTCCTCATTCGTCCCAAATGCCCTCTTAAGGGATTATTGCAGAAAATGCTGCATGAGGAGAGTCGGGACAACCACTTGCAGGGTCTGACGCTCATGAGAATTGGGTATACATCTAAACAGATGGCCAGATGAGATGTTGGTTGAGGATGATTGAACACCCAAGTGAGTTCAAATCATGTTATTGAGTTTAAACAGCTCCCAAGCCTGTATCACTTGCATCCGTTTGCACAGTAAAACCATGGCTAAAGTCTGGGGCCATCAACACTGGAGTTTTTTTTCCAAGGCATACTTTAAATCTTCAAAAGCCCTTTGACATTCATTCCCAGGGTGCATTTTCTTCTTAAGATCATGTAGAGAGGCTGCACTCTCTGAAAATCGAGGAATAAATCAGTGATACCACCCAGCAAGGCCCAAAAACCATTGCTCTTTCACATTCTGGGGGGGTGGAAACTTACTAACGCCATCAACTTTGGCTGAATCAGTTCTAATCCCTACCCCAGAAATGACATGTCCCAGAAAGAAAAGTGACCTTTTTAGGAAGCTGCCCTTCTCTAAATTAAGTGTCAAACCTGAAAACTCTAGCTGGCCAAACAAACCTGTTTAAGGTTTTGGAGATGTTCTTGAACATCCTTAGAGTAAAGGAATATATCATCAATATAGACGAAACTGCACTGGCCAATGAAGTCCTGCAACACTGTTAACATCAATCTTTGGAAAGTAGCAGCGGCATTTTTCAAGCCAAACGATAAACAAAGAACCTTATTTTGGCCCTTCTTGGTTATAAGAGCCATCTTCTGGATGCTGCAGTCATCCATACTGACCGGCCAATACCCGCTATGCAGATCCAAAGTGCCAAGACAGTTGCTCCATACAGGGATTCAAGAATATCCTGGATCTGAGGAATGGTAAATCCATCTAAGTGGGTTTCAGCATTCAAAGCTCTGTAGTCCACACAGAACCTCACGCTACTGTCCTTTTTGGGCCCTAAACCACTGGAGCGGCCCATGGAGAAGTAGACAGTCCTAAAATCCCCCTTGCTTTTATGGATGCTACTTCATCATCAATGAATTGCCGTTTACTCACTGGCACAGAGTATCCCTTCTTTCTTACAGGAATTGCACCGGTAGTGACCCCGGTGTGCCCCTAGTTCCTATATACACACCATCAGCCAGTTTATCAGCAGACCATCCAGTTGTTTCCTTTCAGCTCCGGAAGCATCAGCGTTCATTGCCAACTCTTTGATTACTGCCACTGTTGAGCTAGATGTTCAAGCAAGGGGTTGAGCCAGATAAAGTTTGACTAAGTCCAAGGTGGGAAGACAATGAAAAGATTTTGACCACAAGATTACCACAAAAAAGCCCTAAAACCATGGGAAATGTCAATGTCTTTCATGACAAACAATGTTATAGAATAACCATACCCATGCAAAGAGCAGTTCCATGGGACTTTACCCAGTGGTGCCTGAGCTTGACCGTTGGCAAGTATAAAAGTCTGTTCTCGGCTGGTTTGCCAAGTTCCAGAAGCCGACTTAAGTTCTCCAAAAAGATTCTTGTACCAAAGAAAAGGTGCTATAGCCTTGCCCTGTTGGCTTTTTATTGATCCAGATAAGGTTAAAAGGACCACCTTGTTTCTCATCTCTTTCTGGTGGCTTTGGCTCGCCCATGTTTGGGTCTGTTTGTTACATTACCCCTTTGAGCATGTTCAACTTGTCGCTGCCTCCAAAAAGCTCTCTCCTCTGCTATATCACACTCTACGAGTGTACCTAATTTTAACTAACTCATCAACAGATGTCACAGTTCCCCTTAAGATACTGGCAATCCTTGGGTTACAATTCTGCAAAGTGGCTTGTAGTATTTCCTTTTCTGTTGTAGTGGGTTTCACTCTAAACCACACAGTCTAACACAAAGCTCTATACTGAAAATGGTAAATGGTCTGCACTTATATAGCGCCTTTTAACCTTAACGGTATTCAAAGCACTTTACACTGTGACACACACACACACACACACACACACACACACACACACACACACACACACACACACACACACACACACACACACACACACACACACACACACACACACACACACACACACACACACACACACACACAATCGTGGAAGAGCTGCCTTGCAAGGCGCTAGCCTGCCATTGGGAGCAACTTGGGGTTCAGTGTCTTGCCCAAGGACACTTCGGCATGTGGAGTCATGTGGGCCGGGAATCGAACCACCAACCCTGCAATTATCAGTCGACCCGCTCTACCAACTGAGCCACAGCCGCCCATTCACACACCAATGGCGGCAGAGATGCCATGCAAGGCGCCAGCCTGCTATTGAGAGCAACTTCAGTGTCTTGCCCAAGGACACTTCGGCATGTGGAGTCGTGTGGGCCGGGGTTCAAACCACCAACCCTGTGATTAGTGGCCGACCCGCTCTACCAACTAAGCCACAGCCGCCCCAAAGGTAACGGTTCTAATGATCGTCAGAGTGGAATGACTGCAAAAAAATGGTTTTAAACTGATTCCACGTTTTCGCCTGAGCTTTACCAACTACCCACCAGTCATTAGCAGTAGGAGTTAACCTGGAGTGGTGGTGGTGTAGTGGTCTAAAGCACATAACTGGTAATCTGGTAATCAGAAGGTTGCTGGTTTGATCCCCACAGCCACCACCATTGTGTCCTTGAGCAAGACACTTAACTCCAGGTTGCTCCGGGGGGATTGTCCCTGTAATAATGGCACTGTAAGTCGCTTTGGATAAAAGCATCTGCCAAATGCATAAATGTAAATGTAAATGTAGTTAAAACTGCTAAATATTCCTCACACTTCTCCAAATAGTCAATAGGATCTTCCCCTTCCACGCTTCCAAACCTTGGGAACTCTAGTTTGATAGCAGCCTTTTTGGGAAAAATTTGAGTAACTACCTGATGTCTGGGCAGCCGTCACTAATGAGGCCAGATGTATCACAGGATTGGATGTAGTGTTCCTTGTCGCTTCTTTTTAGACTTTCTTGCGGTTTATCTAGATGTAGATAGTATTTGACATTGTAAATCGCTTAATTGATTACTTATAGGGTGGATAGCTCTCTGATCTATTGATTCTGTGTCATTAGCATGTTTTGTACGATCTACTTCTAGCGTATCCAACCAGACGCCAGACGATGGACCCTCGAGGCTATAGCCAAACTAATAAGGCTCTCTTCATCGTCATGTGCTGGAGGAGGAGGAGGTGGTTAAAGTTCTAACTCTCCATCATAATCTTCAGCCTCAATATCTAATTCTAGATATAAACTACCAAGTGACTGACTAAGGTCTTGTAATGGCTCACGTCAAGTGACAAAGGGACCTGCCGTAATGTCTGGATCAAGGCTCGGTACGGACTCATCCTCTACCTCAGCATTAGATGTGGCCATTTTACATTATCTAGAGGTGTGAACAACAATCAGGACTCACTATGATTACAATATACGAAAATCAAAATATGTTAATGTCCATATGAAGTATTCAGTCCCCATTTCAGAACAAGTATCAAGGAACATTGCAGGGATAAACGATCCAAACGAGTATGAAGGATGAAGTATGCCTTTACACTTTACAATACTCAGGGTTGATGGTTGTTACAGCCCATGCACTCACAATATATATATATATACACACCCCAACCACCAAAACCAAAAACATCACTTACATTGAGTTGAAAGAACAAGGTTCCTCAAAATAGGTCCAAACACAGCGGCTTGAACAGAGATGAGGTCCTAGCCTTGCTACAGCACATGGCTACAATCTTACTCACTCCTCTATAAAAGGGTACGCTAACATGATTACCTCCCCCTAGTGACAGGAAAGAAAACTACAAAAGCAACAGTTGCACCAAACTGTTATCATACACTTACACTTATGCTCGTCTTCTAATGATTTGAGAGACTTCAGAAGACATGACAACGTTTCTGGTGTGGAAACATAGCGAGCAACGATGCTCCCTTGTTTTTATGGTGCATTGTTGGATTTATTTAGGGAGCGAACTTTTCTGTGCACTGGAACGATTTGGGAACGAGACAGCCCTAAAAATGGACTCACCGATCAGTGTCCTGACGACTGAACTAGGGAACTGATAGAGATGCGCCCGGTCTTATCCAATCAGAACAGTGGGCGTTTACATAGAATACTTTAAAAGACCAGAGAGCTTAAAACTGAGCATTTCAGACCGGTTTGGTGCAATAACTGTTATAAGTGGACCTCAGGGAAGATGATAAAATTATTAAAAAATGTTTTTTTCATGATCCTTTTAAAGTTACATTATCCTATTGATGCTTACTACCACATTTGGAGTCGCAGTTCGAATCCAGGGCATGCTGTGTGACTCAAGTCAGGTTGCCAGCTAAATTGGCCCGGTTGCTAGGGAGGGTAGAGTCACATGGGGTAACCAAATTGGCCCGGTTGTTAGGGAGGGTAGAGTCACATGGGGTAACCAAATTGGCCCGGTTGCTAGGGAGGGTAGAGTCACATGGGGTAACCAAATTGGCCCGGTTGTTAGGGAGGGCAGAGTCACATGGGGTAACCAAATTGGCCCGGTTGCTAGGGAGGGTAGAGTCACATGGGGTAACCAAATTGGCCCAGTTGCTAGGGAGGGTAGAGTCACATGGGGTAGCCAAATTGGCCCGGTTGCTAGGGAGGGTAGAGTCACATGGGGTAACCAAATTGGCCCAGTTGCTAGGGAGGGTAGAGTCACATGGGGTAACCAAATTGGCCCGGTTGCTAGGGAGGGTAGAGTCACATGGGGTAACCAAATTGGCCCGGTTGCTAGGGAGGGTAGAGTCACATGGGGTAACCAAATTGGCCCGGTTGCTAGGGAGGGTAGAGTCACATGGGGTAACCAAATTGGCCCGGTTGCTAGGGAGGGTAGAGTCACATGGGGTAACCAAATTGGCCCGGTTGTTAGGGAGGGCAGAGTCACATGGGGTAACCAAATTGGCCCGGTTGCTAGGGAGGGTAGAGTCACATGGGGTAACCAAATTGGCCCAGTTGCTAGGGAGGGTAGAGTCACATGGGGTAGCCAAATTGGCCCGGTTGCTAGGGAGGGTAGAGTCACATGGGGTAACCAAATTGGCCCAGTTGCTAGGGAGGGTAGAGTCACATGGGGTAACCAAATTGGCCCGGTTGCTAGGGAGGGTAGAGTCACATGGGGTAACCAAATGGGCCCGGTTGCTAGGGAGGGTAGAGTCACATGGGGTAACCAAATTGGCCCGGTTGCTAGGGAGGGTAGAGTCACATGGGGTAAGCAAATTGGCCCGGTTGCTAGGGAGGGTAGAGTCACATGGGGTAACCTCCTCGTGGTCGCTATAATGTGGTTCTCGCTCTCGGTGGGGCGTGTGGTGAGTTGTGCGTGGAAGCCGCAGAGAATAGCGTGAAACCTCCACACACGCTACGTCTCCACGGTAACGCGCTCGACAAGTCACATGATAAGATGCGCGGATCGACGGTCTCAGACGCGGAGGCAACTGAGATTCATCCTCCGCCACCCGGATTGAGGCGAGTCACTACGCCACCACGAGGACTCGGAGCACATTGTGAATTGGGCGTTCCAAATTGGGGAGAAAATGGGAAATATCTATTTATTTATTTATTTATTTATTAAGATGACTGTTCACATGGAAACCATCAACTACGAATGATACAAATGCGATACAACTTTCTCAGAAAAAAAAAGTTTATTGGTTTCAAAACCCAGATAAGAAAGTAAAATAAAAGCAACATCCGTTACTAATAATACTATTAGCATCCTTAATCTCTTCCTCATATTCAGTTATCAAAGCGAATATTGCGAAACAAAAACAACAATTCTGCAAAATGTTTAAGTAAGTGTAAAGTCTAGAATATTTAAAAAAAAAAAACAAAGTCACTCTTCTTATTCTTATTATTATTATTATTATTATTTAAGAAACACAAGACAGGAAACTAGAACTAAAGACAGATTAATACATGCATTAAATCACATATATAATCCTATGAGAGCAGAAATAACACAATTTTAAGGAATTTAAATGTTGTATGATAAATCAATAATAAAATAAACATGTAAAATTAAGTAATAGAGTCACAGTATTCATTTGAGATCGAAGGCTCTTCCTCTGTTACTGCAAACTGACTTTGGTCTTGAACTGTGAAATACACACAAAAACAATATTAATACATGTCATTGAACTACAAGTTCTCTGCTGCTATTGTCTTCGTCAACAAGCATTTCATCTGTGGACTGTATTGATCTCGTTTACCTCTCGCTCTGTAGTGTTTGAGAATCATCATGGCTGTCAATATCAGACATGGACAAAACACCAGAAGAAAACCGAGAGTGTATAAGAAAGTGTAACTCTGATCTGAGGAATGTGACACTGAAAAAGAGACACACAAGCACATGATGATGCAGTATATCTGTGTGGAGGAGTGGTGGTGGTGTAGTGGGCTAAAGCAGTGAACCGGTAATCAGGAGGTTGCTGGTTTGATCCCCACAGCCACCACCATTGTGTCCTTGAGCAAGACACTGTGTTGAGCATCCCAAACGTTGCATTTCGAAAGTGATTATTAGACCTCGAATGTAATTTTTCCAATTTTTCAAAAATCCTCCATGTGCCGGACACTTGATGTTTTTGGTTTTTGGCGCCATTCGGAGTAAATTCTAGAGACTGTTTGTGTGTGAAAATGCCAGAAATACTCAAACCAGCCCGTCTGGCACAATCTAATCAGCCAATCGTGTAGCAGCAGTGCAGTGCATAAAATCATGCAGATGCGGGTCAGGAGCTTCAGTTAATTTTCACATCAACCATCGGAATAGTGAAAAATGTGATTTCAGTGATTTCGACCGTGGCGTGATTGTTAGTGACAGACGGGCTGGTTTGTGCTGATCCGTCGCATAATAAAGCAGTTCCATGCACAAATGCATTTTTATTACCGTGCACTGAACTGTTGTATATAAGCAATATCACAATATCACACTCGCAGTCGTGCTACGGCACTCATATCTCAGCGGTATTGCACGCTTGCATGTGTGATATTGCTTATATATATATATTGAATCGCTACCTCTATATTCTTTTTCTTCCACAGAAAAATGGTTGATGCACAACTTGACTTCCTGCTATAAGAAAAGATGAAAAAATTAGAAAAACTCATAAAGGGTTTAAATCAATGTGCACTTAATGCATGTGTTAAACAACTGCACACACACACACACACACACACACACATACACACACACACATATACAAACACACACACACATACATACACACATATACAAACACACACACACATACATACACACACACACACATACACACACACACACACATATACAAACACATACACACACACATACACACATACACACACACACACACACACACACATATACAAACACACACACACACACACACACACACACACACATACACACACACACACACACATACATACACACTTATACAAACACATACACACATATATACACACACACACACATATATACACACTTATACAAACACATACACACATATACACACACATACACACATACATACACACACACATACACACACATACACACACACACATATACAAACACACACACATACATACACACACACACACACACACATACACACACACACACACAAACAGACACACACACTCACACAAACACACACATACACACACACACACACACAAACGCACACACATACACACACACACACACACACACATAAACGCACAAACATACACACAGACTCGTTGAGCACGTTACCACGGAGACGTAGCGCATGATTAAGTCATTATAATGTAACACATGGGTAAACAAATTATAAACAGTTCCTGCACACCCAGTCTTCCCAGCCTAGTTTCGGGCTGACACCGCTCTCAACATGTTCTCCAGGTTTGTGTCTCTCTGTGCAAAGAAAACAGAACTCAATCTACCTGCTTGAAAGTCACCATTGTTGTTGCATGATAGCGTTCGAAAACGAGCGTAAAACAGCACTTACCGGTGACTGTGAACACAACGGCAGGACTGTAATGTGTGAAGTAGT
>JAVLUX010000035.1:2042500-2057500 GCA_032164185.1 Moxostoma hubbsi
ATAATAAAAACTTTTTAAAAATGTAGCACACGTAGCATAATTTACATTCTAGGTGATTGTGATTGACAGCTTGCAAGGAATGCCAAAAATAGCAGGGTCACTTGACCTAATAGAGGAGGTAGAGCAGTTGTTTGGTGCAGGGGCCACATCTGGACTTAAAGGGACAGTGCACACCCATATTTAAATTCTCTCATCATTTACTCACCCTCATGCCATTCCAGATGTGTATTTACTTTCATCAGCAGAAAACAAATTAGTTAATTTTTAGTAGAATATCTCAGCTCTTTTGGTCCATACAATGCAAGTGAATGGATGACAAAATGTTGACGCTCAAAAAAGCACATAAAGGCAGCATAAAAGTAATCCATGTGACTCCAGTGGTTTAATCCATGTCTTCAGAAGTGACATGATAGGTGTGGGTGAGAAACAGGTCAATATTCAAGTCATTTTCTACTATAAATCTACACTTTCACTTTCACATATGACTCCAGTGGTTTAATCCATGTCTTCAGAAGTGAAATGATAGGTGTGGGTGAGAAACAGATCAATATTTAAGTCATTTTCTACTATAAATCTCCACTTTCACTTTCACATATGACTCCAGTGGTTTAATCCATGTCTTCAGGAGTGATATGATAGGTGTGGGTGAGAAACAGATCAATTTTTAAGTCATTTTTGCTATAAATTCTCCTCCCTGCTCAGTCACTCTCCACTTTAACTTTCATTTTATTCTTATTGTGTTTTCGGTGATTCACTTTCTTCATGCATATCGCCACCTACCGGTCAGGAAGAAACATCTCTAGCAAAGTGGACTTAAATATTGATCTGTTTCTCACCCACACCTATCATATCACTTCTGAAGACATGGATTAAACCACTGGAGTCATATGTGAAAGTGAAAGTGTAGATTTATAGTAGAAAATGACTTAAATATTGATCTGTTTCTCACCCACACCTATCATATCACTTCTGAAGACATGGATTAAACCACTGGAGTCATATGTGAAAGTGTAGATTTATAGTAGAAAATGACTTAAATATTGATCTGTTTCTCACCCACACCTATCATATCACTTCTGAAGACATGGATTAAACCACTGGAGTCATATGTGAAAGTGAAAGTGTAGATTTATAGTAGAAAATGACTTAAATATTGATCTGTTTCTCACCCACACCTATCATATCACTTCTGAAGACATGGATTAAACCACTGGAGTCATATGTGAAAGTGAAAGAGGAGATTTATAGTAGAAAATGACTTAAATATTGATCTGTTTCTCACCCACACCTATCATATCACTTCTGAAGACATGGATTAAACCACTGGAGTCATATGTGAAAGTGAAAGTGTAGATTTATAGTAGAAAATGACTTAAATATTGATCTGTTTCTCACCCACACCTATCATATCACTTCTGAAGACATGGATTAAACCACTGGAGTCATATGTGAAAGTGAAAGTGTAGATTTATAGTAGAAAATGACTTAAATATTGATCTGTTTCTCACCCACACCTATCATATCACTTCTGAAGACATGGATTAAACTACTGGAGTCATATGGATTACTTTAATGGTGCCTTTATGTGCTTTTTGGAGCATCAACATTTTGAACGCCGGCCCTTTAAATTCTTTAGCCAGTTCATGAATAATTTATTTGATTTATTTAAAAGAATTCAAAGAACAGTTTCACGTCTATCGAGGTTGATCGGGGTTTTAGACACTAATTAGTAACAATTACTTTTCAGATACAGTAATTAGTAATCTAATTACACTGTAGATGTAATTAGTAGTTCATTACTTTTTTAAAGTAACTTAGATCAGCAGGCGGAGGGGAAAGAAAACGAATACATCATTTTGAGATAAAAAGTATAAATATGCGATGGAAATGTCAAACACTTACATCAGTGTTTCTCAATCCTCCACTTGGAGCACCACATTTTAAATGAGAGACTCCATGACCTGAACTGGGTCTCAGACTACCGAAATGTGCTGGAATAATCCTGGAGCAACATTGATAAACCCTAAATCACTATAACGTTATTAAATGGGGCTTTTCTTCTTTTCTTTATCACTGTGGTAACAGTTTGCCTTGATTCGAATTCAAATTCGCTCCAGATTCTAATTGCATTGTTGCGCAATAAATAAAAATGCATCATATTATCACCTTTAATTCCAGCCTATATATGAATAATATGATATCCATTACATTTTTATCATCTCATGAGCAAGTTTGAGTGATAGATGAGTTTATCGCAGGGTCAGTTAATCCAGTTCAGTTCACACAGATCTACAAACACAAACATCAGTTTAAAGACTTTATTGCAAAGGTTGGCATACACAAGGGTTCTTGCATGGTTTATGTCAGGGACGGAGTGCCAACCGGGCCAATGGGGCCCTTGAGTGCCCGGGGGTGCCCTGGGCTTTATCTAGTTTGGTGACCCCCCCCCCCCCCCGGCTCAACAACTTTCGGCTATGAACAACAAAACATCTACCACCAACAGCCAGAACTACAGCCGATCCAGACGTTTGAACATCACAACAGCAGCAGGAATAAAACACTTTTCATGTGCAGATTAACCTCTAAAACAGGAGAAGATTGATTATACATTCAAAACAATATTGATGGAATCTTTAGACATTTCAAAATAAATTCCGTCATTATTTATGCACCTTCGTGTCGTTCCAAACCTGCTTTCTTTGCAACACAAGAGCAGAATTGTTCAATAGAATTGTTGCACCGGTTTTACAGAAAAAACAGTAAATAAAATCATTTTTAAATCTGACGCCCCGTTAAAACAGGGGGTGTGGCCTAAAGGACGCCCTTCCTAAAATATTAAGCCAGCTATTCATTTTTTAATGCATAAATTCCTGATTATACTGAGTGAGAAAAATCATTAAATGATGATATTTACACAGCATGCTTTCAAATGTGTCGTTATTGCACTAAAGATACAAAGAAATGAGTCAAATATTAAAATATATTATATTAATATAAAATATCCAGTTTTCAGAAATCAAAATGAAACAATAATACGGTCAAAAGTTTGCTTTTTTTTTTTTTTTTTACTTAAAAATACAATATAGAAAATTGCGCTATTTTTCCCTGAAATTTTTCCCAGTTTGTAAGCCGGGAGGGAATTCCTGAAATTGTTTTGCATTCCCTCGCAAGACGTTGCAAGGGAACACAAAACTATGTTAGAAAAGGGGATCTGTAAGGGGACACCGATGGAGTACTCCGGGTAGGGAAGGAGGTATTGCCCCAAGGGAAGGAGTTCAAGTACCTCGGGGTCTTGTTCACGTTCCTGCCCTCACCTATGGTCATGAAGGCCGGGTCATGACCGAAAGAACTAGGTCACGAGTACAAGCGGCCGAAATGGGCTTCCTCAGAAGGGTGGCGGGATTCTCCCTTAGAGATAGGGTGAGGAGCTCAGTCATCCGCGAGGAGCTCGGAGTAGAGCCGCTGCTCCTTTGCGTGGAAAGGAGTCAGTTGAGGTGGTTTGGGCATCTGGTAAGGATGCCCCCTGGGCGCCTCCCTAGGGAGGTGTTTCAGGCACGTCCAGCTGGGAGGAGGCCTCGGGGAAGACCCAGGACTAGCTGGAGAGATTACATCTCCACACTGGCCTGGGAACGCCTCAGGGTCCCCCAGTCAGAGCTGGTTAATGTGGCTCGGGATAGGGAAGTTTGGCGCCCCCTGCTGGAGCTGCTGCCCCCGCGACCCGACTTCGGATAAGTGATTGAAGATGGATGGATCTGTAGATTTGAGCGCTGCGGTGGCTTTTAGATGGCTGTCCCTAGAATGCAGCTTTGGAATGACATGAGGGTGAGTACATAAACAGGAACAGGAGATGAGATGTTAATGTATAGAAGGTTTAGGTTTGGGTTCAGCACTTTAAACTGAAGGAGCGACTGTGATCTATAAGCAAACAGATGCATGTTTAGAAATCTCTCTCATCACTATTCAGATGTTTCATCGTGAGCCAGAAATACACAACGGCTCTGCTGGCGAACGGGATGGGGTGTTTTGTTACGCCTCCAGCTCGAGTCCCAGACCCAGTTTATGGCCTCCAGCGTTGATGCTCTTTCCATCCACCAGAGCCGATAGAGTCAGCTTCGCTCCTGATCACACACACACACACACACACACACACACACACACACACACACACAAACACACACACACACACACACACACACACACACACACACACACACACACACAAACACACACACACACACACACACACACACACACACACACACACACACACACACACACAAACACACACACACACACACACAAATACAGTTACAGAAAGTATATTCCAAGGGAATGAAATAAACCAAAATCTCTTGCATGAAGAAACTGAGCGGCGCACTTACCGGGTCTTAATGTCTGAGTGTAGCCAACACCGACCAGGCTGGAGTTATTCACTTTAGCCTGAGAGGAACAGATGGAGGATGTTTCGTGACTGATGCATTTCATGCGTGTACAAATGTGTTTTGTGTAGGCTTATAAAACCGTGTGTGTTTGAAATATGCAGGGTTCCTACAGTCATGGGAATTTTTTTTTTGGGAATGTGTTTTCCAGGCCTGTATGGAAAAAGTCACTGAAATTATGAACATATTAACATCTAATAAGTCATGAAAAACTACGGAGCCCCTTATAGGACAGGGCGGGAGCGTTTTGCGTTCACTATACGTTCGCTATAACGTTACCGTGGTAACCATATTTTAACTATGATATCTGTAGTGAAACCATAGTGATAAAACAGGAAAAGAAAACCCATCATTTATAGTTTTACTATTGTAATATCGTGATAACAGTTTAAAATAAGGTTACATTTGTTAACAGAGGGGGTCTGGGTCGTGAGTTTGAGTCCAGGGCGTGCTGAGTGACTCCAGCCAGGTCTCCTAAGCAACCAAATTGGCCCGGTTGCTAGGGAGGGTAGAGTCACATGGGGTAACCAAATTGGCCCGGTTGCTAGGGAGGGTAGAGTCACATGGGGTAACCAAATTGGCCCGGTTGCTAGGGAGGGTAGAGTCACATGGGGTAACCAAATTGTCCCGGTTGCTAGGGAGGGTAGAGTCACATGGGGTAACCAAATTGTCCCAGTTGCTAGGGAGGATAGAGTCACATGGGGTAACCAAATTGGCCTGGTTGCTAGGGAGGGTAGAGTCACATGGGGTAACCAAATTGTCCCAGTTGCTAGGGAGGGTAGAATCACATGGGGTAACCAAATTGGCCCGGTTGCTAGGGAGGGTAGAGTCACATGGGGTAACCAAATTGTCCCAGTTGCTAGGCAGGCTAGAGTCACATGGGGTAACCAAATTGGCCTGGTTGCTAGGGAGGGTAGAGTCACATGGGGTAACCAAATTGGCCCGGTTGCTAGGGAGGCTAGAGTCACATGGGGTAACCAAATTGGCCTGGTTGCTAGGGAGGGTAGAGTCACATGGGGTAACCAAATTGGCCCGGTTGCTAGGGAGGGTAGAGTCACATGGGGTAACCAAATTGGCCCGGTTGCTAGGGAGGGTAGAGTCACATGGGGAAACCAAATTGGCCCGGTTGCTAGGGAGGCTAGAGTCACATGGGGTAACCAAATTGTCCCAGTTGCTAGGGAGGCTAGAGTCACATGGGGTAACCAAATTGGCCTGGTTGCTAGGGAGGGTAGAGTCACTTGGGGTAACCAAATTGGCCCGGTTGCTAGAGAGGCTAGAGTCACATGGGGTAACCAAATTGGCCCGGTTGCTAGGGAGGGTAGAGTCACATGGGGTAACCAAATTGTCCCAGTTGCTAGGGAGGGTAGAGTCACATGGGGTAACCAAATTGTCCCAGTTGCTAGGGAGGGTAGAGTCACATGGGGTAACCAAATTGGCCCGGTTGCTAGGGAGGGTAGAGTCACATGGGGTAACCAAATTGTCCCAGTTGCTAGGGAGGGTAGAGTCACATGGGGTAACCAAATTGGCCCGGTTGCTAGGGAAGCTAGAGTCACATGGGGTAACCAAATTGGCCCGGTTGCTAGGGAGGGTAGAGTCACATGGGGTAACCAAATTGTCCCAGTTGCTAGGGAGGCTAGAGTCACATGGGGTAACCAAATTGGCCTGGTTGCTAGGGAGGGTAGAGTCACATGGGGTAACCAAATTGGCCCGGTTGCTAGGGAGGGTAGAGTCACATGGGGTAACCAAATTGGCCCGGTTGCTAGGGAGGGTAGAGTCACATGGGGAAACCAAATTGGCCCGGTTGCTAGGGAGGCTAGAGTCACATGGGGTAACCAAATTGTCCCAGTTGCTAGGGAGGCTAGAGTCACATGGGGTAACCAAATTGGCCTGGTTGCTAGGGAGGGTAGAGTCACATGGGGTAACCAAATTGGCCCGGTTGCTAGAGAGGCTAGAGTCACATGGGGTAACCAAATTGGTCCGGTTGCTAGGGAGGGTAGAGTCACACGGGGTAACCAAATTGAGATCTAGATTCAGATCTCAAAAGGGCTTTAAAGCCAAGGGCACCCCCTGGGCACTGGCCCCATTGGTCCGGTCGGTAATCCGTCCCTGCATAATCTTGTGGATACTATAGTTTTACTACCAAAGTAGTCAAAGTGTGTGAACCTTGCATATGTCAATCATCCAGGTTTGTGTTCGAGATGTGCCACAGTAAAACTCACACTAATAGACGTGTCGGAGTCCAGCATGTATTTGGCGGCGATGCCGAAGCGTGTGCTGTTATTGCCGGTGGTCCAGGCCATATTCACCGCCGTCTCCAAATTATCATTCACTTTCTGATAAATAGAGCCGCCAAACTCGGTGCCATCATTTCTACAAGGCAAAAACAAAATAAAAACATTCGTCTTTTTCAATTCATCGTTTCTAGCATTCGAAAATCCCATTTAGCTTTAAGGACATTTAAAATATACGAATACTTGATACATCGCCCAGCTCGTTACCTGCTGTGTTTGGTTTTAGCGACATTAAAGGAATATTCTGGGTTCAGTTCAAGTTGAGCTCAATCGACAGCGTTTGTGGCATACTGAAAATAATTTTGACAAAAATATGGGATACAATGGAAGTGAATGGGGCCAATTTGGGGAGGGTTTAACCCTTTAAGCTCTGCAAGAAAAACATTATCATCAAAATATTAACAACGACAGTCTTGACCAACACATAATCAGTGTCGTTTGAAAGCTTAGAAGCTCTTCTTTCCAATACATGTAGTCAATATGTCCAAAACTGAACAAGTGCTTTGAAATTTGCAGACAAATCAGAAGTGCTCCCTTTTGATCATTTATTAAAATACAATTAATTGCACTGTATTATTGTAATCAGTAAAAACATCAATCTCATCAAATAGTCATGTGTCATATGTTGTTGGAAAGCTCTCAAAGAGTAAAATACAACCGGCCTATTTGTTTTATTCACAGTTAAAAATATAGCGAGTAATAGCTAATTATTGTCATAATTATGTCTCTGACAATTATGTTGGTGTTGCACGTTTTAGCTTATAACTTCAAGAAACATGAACCAATCATAAAATATAACATCCCATTACTTAGAGGAGGTGAATATCTTTCAAAAGAGCCCACACACAAGATAATCAGATGCATAGATCATTAAATAAGTGACAGGAAGCTTGAGCTGGCTGAAAATACATTAGACTTCCTGGATCAGATCATGTCATCGAAAATGATGTAGCATCATGGAGCACTAAACCAATCAGATTGGGTTCAGATCAGTGCATAAATCATCCAAATTTGGGCAAAATTTGACTGTTACAGTCACTGTGACTGTTACAAATGGCCACCAGGGGATGGCGCCAAGTACATGATACGGACTCAATGATGCCTCAAATGGCACAGAATGAAAGGCGCCAAATACATGACACGGACTCAATGATGCCTCAAATGGCACAGAATGAAAGGCGCCAAATACATGACACGGACTCAATGATGCCTCAAATGGCACAGAATGAAAGGCGCCAAATACATGACACAGACTCAATGATGCCTCAAATGACACAGAATGAAAGGCGCCAAATACATGACACAGACTCAATGATGACTCAAATGGCACAGAATGAAAGGCGCCAAATACATGACACGGACTCAATGATGCCTCAAATGGCACAGAATGAAAGGCGCCAAATACATGACACGGACTCAATGATGACTCAAATGGCACAGAATGAAAGGCGCCAAATACATGACACGGACTCAATGATGACTCAAATGGCACAGAATGAAAGGCGCCAAATACATGACACGGACTCAATGATGACTCAAATGGCACAGAATGAAAGGCGCCAAATACATGACACGGACTCAATGATGACTCAAATGGCACAGAATGAAAGGCACCAAATACATGACACAGACTCAATGATGACTCAAATGGCACAGAATGAAAGGCGCCAAATACATGACACAGACTCAATGATGACTCAAATGGCACAGAATGAAAGGTGCCAAATACATGACACAGACTCAATGATGACTCAAATGGCACAGAATGAAAGGCGCCAAATACATGATACAGATTCAATGATGACTCAAATGACACAGAATGAAAGGCACCAAATACATGACACGGACTCAATGATGACTCAAATGGCACAGAATGAAAGGCGCCAAATACATGACACGGACTCAATGATGACTCAAATGGCACAGAATGAAAGGCGCCAAATACATGACACGGACTCAATGATGCCTCGAATGGCACAGAATGAAAGGCACCAAATACATGAAACGGACTCAATGATGCCTCGAATGACATAGAATGAAAGGCACCAAATACATGACATGGACTCAATGATGCCTCAAATGACACAGAATGAAAGGCGCCAAATACATGACACGGACTTAATGATGCCTCAAATGGCACAGAAAGGCGCCAAATACATGACACAGACTTAATGATGACTCAAATGGCACAGAATGAAAGGTGCCAAATACATGACACAGCCTCAATGATGACTCAAATGGCACAGAATGAAAGGTGCCAAATACATGACACAGCCTCAATGATGACTCAAATGACACAGAATGAAAGGTGCCAAATACATGACACGGACTCAATGATGACTCGAATGGCACAGAATGAAAGGCGCCAAATACATGACACAGACTCAATGATGACTCAAATGACACAGAATGAAAGGTGCCAAATACATGACACAGACTCAATGATGACTCAAATGGCACAGAATGAAAGGTGCCAAATACATGACACAGACTCAATGATGACTCAAATGACACAGAATGAAAGGTGCCAAATACATGACACGGACTCAATGATGACTCGAATGGCACAGAATGAAAGGCGCCAAATACATGACACAGACTCAATGATGACTCAAATGACACAGAATGAAACTCATTCTGTGAAATCTCATGGCTAAAATCATGTCTGCATGCTGTGCAAACCTTTAGTCATTGTTGTGTTTGCATGTGTAATTAGTTCTTATGTGCAATTATTATGTTTTATTTGTTTGGAGACACTTTTGGACACATGGGTATTCAACATGATGCCACAAATGCTGTCGATTGAGCTTAACTTGCACATTAAAGAGTCAAATAAATAATGCATTGCTAAAAGTGCTTACACATTAGTGTGCAGTTGGATATCTCCGGTTTTGTATCCGATTGCAAAGTTGCTGCGGGTCATTTTAGACTTGGCCGAGTCAAAGGTCATCTGGTAGCCTGCGAGCCAGCCCTCATATCCCGCCACAGCGGCTCCGTGAAACGCAGGACCGGCAAAGTCAAACTCCACATCACAGCCCGCGTTTAGATATTCACGTTTGTAGGCCGTCTTCACCTTGCCACTCTTCTTTCTATTAAAGTAACAGTTAAAAGTTCAATCTTACCTCATCTACTGCTCACGATCACGATAAATGTCATGCTGTGACATTTAATAGCCTTCATACCCAGTGTTTGGTGAGAAGGTCGTGTCAAAGGTCGTCTTCATGCCTTTAGTCAGCTGTCAAACAGAAATGATACATGGAAGGCATAAGGATTTGGAACAGCCTGACGGTGAGTAAACGATGACAGAATTCTCATTTTTGGATAAACTGATGCGTGTGTTTTTGTACCTGGTCTTCCACAGTGATCTCGGTGCCGAGCGTGTTGTCTGTGCTCCACTTCTCAGTGAAGGTCAATCCGTATTCGGCCCACTTGTACTTGGTCTCCAGGTTCCCGCCGACCTTGTTTGTGTCCATGTTGGATGAGCCACATGTTCTGAACTCCTGTTAAGGAAAAGAGCTTCAATTAGTGAGAGTTGAATAAACATTGTGGGAATTAATTTATCTCAGTGACACCGCTCGAGTATATACACGGGTCACTATAAACATGTCTGAAATTGCTTAGTGTCAGGTGACATCAGGTGACATCAGGTGACATCAGGTGACATCACAAGTTGGTAGACTCCCGTTTATATTTGTTCTCCGTTTGAAAACATTTGCCAATTTATTTTTTATTATAATTATTGTTGCTGCTGTTGTTGTTGTTGCTATTATTATAAAAATAAAAACAAATGTTTTACTCTCTTGGGGCCTCTTAATAAATAAATAAAGCTCTATTTTTAACATTTGTAATGTAGATATGAAATAATATATTTAAATCATTTGATTAAAAATTGGTTCTGCATATCGGTTATCAGACACATACAAATAATCGGTATCATATCGGTTGTTAAATCTCATTATCAGTCAACATAATAATAAATAATATATATATATATTAGGGCTGTCAATCAATTACATTTTTAATAAAATTAATTACACGGTGTCCCGATTAATCGCAATTAATCGCATATACAAATATTTGCAGAGAAAGCCCCTCAAATAACAATAATTCAATATATAATGATGAAATAATCATACATAGTTATCTTTAAATATTTAAAAATTATATATATATATATATAAATATAAAAAAATCAAAAAAATCAAAAAATAAAAAATATATATATATATAATAAACGCTACTGCATTACATTCTTGTGACAGAAGAGTTAATCATTGATAAAGTTGGAGATTTATTATGAGGACTTGTTTAAGGATGAACACCTGCGTCACACATGCTTGTGTAGTTTCTCGGGTGCGTTGCGTCATAAATATAAATTGTTTAGGTCGCTGTGTCAAGTTAAATATAGTTTAATACTTACAACACATCTTGAGATCTCTTAGTTCGCATTTGCGCTCCTTCAAGTGTTTTGAACGCAAGAATGTAATTATTTATTTTTTTTATTCATGCCAAGCGTCTTACATGAAATTGTGTCAAAAATTACAGAACAAGATATATACAACAATTATCAAATAAAAAAAAAAACAAAAGCCAGAGGGAGAAAAAAAAAAAATAAAATAAATAAAAATCTATATAAGGTTAAACAATGAAAGCATTTTTTTTCTATCTGTCTGTCTGCTCTATCTATCTCTGTCTGTCTGTCTATCTATCAATCTGTCTATGTATCTATCTGTCTGTCTGTCTGTCTGTTCTATCTATCTGTCTGTCTGTCTGTCTATCTATCTATCTGTCTGTTCTATCTATCTGTCTGTCTGTCTATCTATCTATCTATCTATCTATCTATCTATCTATCTGTCTGTCTGTCTGTCTGTCTGTCTGTCTGTCTGTTCTATCTATCTATCTATCTATCTATCTATCTATCTATCTATCTATCTATCTATCTATCTATCTATCTGTCTGTCTGTCTGTCTGTCTGTCTGTTCTATCTATCTATCTATCTATCTATCTATCTATCTATCTGTCTGTCTGTCTGTCTGTCTGTTCTATCTATCTATCTATCTATCTATCTATCTATCTATCTATCTGTCTGTCTATCTATCTATCTATCTGTCTGTCTGTCTGTCTATCTATCTATCTGTCTATCTGTCTGTCTGTCTATCTATCTATCTATCTATCTATCTATCTATCTGTCTGTCTGTCTGTTCTATCTATCTATCTATCTATCTGTCTGTCTGTTCTATCTATCTATCTATCTATCTATCTATCTATCTGTCTGTCTGTCTGTTCTATCTATCTATCTATCTATCTATCTATCTATCTATCTATCTATCTATCTATCTGTCTGTTCTATCTATCTGTCTGTCTGTCTGTCTGTCTGTCTATCTATCTATCTATCTATCTATCTATCTATCTATCTATCTATCTATCTATCTATCTGTCTGTTCTATCTATCTGTCTGTCTGTCTGTCTATCTATATATATATATATTTTTTTTTTGTAAAATAGGTGAAGGACATTTTTTGACATGTTTCATGAGAATCATCCTGGTAAAAATGTTAATGTACAGAAAACGCACTTACCACTCCATTCGCAGACTTGGTTTTGATGTCGATTTTCACCATTCCAAAACCTTTAGTAACAAATAAAACAGTTACAAATCAAGAAAAATGTCAAATAAATAAAATGCAGTTTTAGAACCACCTAAAAAACGGTGTTACCAAAACCCTTATTGAAAACATCCTGTGCAGCCTTTCCAAGGTCTTCATATGCTGGAGGAGCAGCCATTTATCTACAAATATCAAATTAAAAATAAAGTCAATCATCAGAGCTCAGAGCTTGAAAGAGTATCGTTTTATTGTTTTATTGTTTCAGTCCTATGTTCAGCATATTATCTCTCAGTCTGAGTGCACAGCAGAGAACAGGTGCGGCCGAGTAAACAGACACACCCATCGTCTTTACTAAGGAAATGATGTCATTAAAACATGTCTACAGACCAAACAGGTCGATACACTGTTCACAGGTCGCATATTAAACACTAGTGTAATGGTGCTCACTTCAAATGAAAGATCAAAGCTTTGAAATTTTTGCAAAAATAAAATTTGGCACGGCATGAGTACAGAAAAACATTGTATTCTTATTTCTTAAAAAATAAGCTGTGAAACAATTTTTCACCAAATCAAAGTCTGGTGGTACGGAGCAATAGTTTTGTGTTCCCTCGCAATAAATTTCGCGTTCCCGCGTAATAAGTTTCGTGTTCCCGTGTAATAAGTTTTGCGTTCCCGTGTAATAAGTTTTGCGTTCCCTCGCAATAAATTCTGTGTTCCCTCGCAATAAATTTCGCGTTCCCGCGTAATAAGTTTCGCATTCCCGCGTAATAAGTTTTGTGTTCCCTCGCAATAAGTTCTGTGTTCCCTCGCAATAAGTTTTACGTTCCCTCGCAATAAATTTCGCGTTCCCGCGTAATAAGTTTCGCGTTCCTGCGTAATAAGTTTTGCGTTCCCTCGCAATAAATTTCGCGTTCCCGTGTAATAAGTTTCGCGTTCCTGCGTAATAAGTTTTGCGTTCCCTCGCAATAAATTTCGCGTTCCCGCGTAATAAGTTTTGCGTTCCCGTGTAATAAGTTTTGCGTTCCCGTGTAATAAGTTTTGCGTTCCCTCGCAATAAATTCTGTGTTCCCTCGCAATAAATTTCACGTTCCCGCGTAATAAGTTTCGCATTCCCGCGTAATAAGTTTTGTGTTCCCTCGCAATAAGTTCTGTGTTCCCTCGCAATAAGTTTTACGTTCCCTCGCAATAAATTTCGCGTTCCCGCGTAATAAGTTTCGCGTTCCCTCGCAATCAGTTTTACGTTCCCTCGCAATAAGTTTTACGTTCCCTCGCAATAAGTTTTACATTCCCTCGCAATAAATTTCGCGTTCCCACGTAATAAGTTTCGCGTTCCCCCGCAATCAGTTTTACGTTCCCTCGCAATAAGTTTTTCGTTCCCTCGCTATCAGTTTTTCGTTCCCTCGCAATAAGTTTCGCGTTCCCACGCAATAAGTTTTGTGTTCCCGCGCAATAAGTTTTGTGTTCCCTCGCTATCAGTTTTACGTTCCCTCGCTATCAGTTTTTCGTTCCCTCGCAATAAGTTTTGTGTTCCCTCGCAATAAGTTTCGCATTCCCGCGTAATAAGTTTCGCGTTCCCTCGCAATAAGTTTTACGTTCCCTCGCAATAAGTTTTACGTTCCCTCGCAATAAATTTCGCGTTCCCGCGTAATAAGTTTCACGTTCCCCCGCAATCAGTTTTACGTTCCCTCGCAATAAGTTTTTCGTTCCCTCGCTATCAGTTTTTCGTTCCCTCGCAATAAGTTTCGCGTTCCCACGCAATAAGTTTTGTGTTCCCGCGCAATAAGTTTTGTGTTCCCTCGCTATCAGTTTTACGTTCCCTCGCTATCAGTTTTTCGTTCCCTCGCAATAAGTTTTGTGTTCCCTCGCAATAAATTTTGCGTTCCCGCGTAATAAGTTTTGCGTTCCCCCGCAATCAGTTTTACGTTCCCTCGCAATAAGTTTTTCGTTCCCTCGCTATCAGTTTTTCGTTCCCGCGCAATAAGTTTTACGTTCCCTCGCAATAAGTTTCGCGTTCCCTCGCAATAAGTTTTGCGTTCCCGCGCAATAAGTTTTACGTTCCCGCGCAATAAGTTTTGCGTTCCCGCGCAATAAGTTTTACGTTCCCTCGCTATCAGTTTTGCGTTCCCTCGCAATAAGTTTCGCGTTCCCTCGCTATCAGTTTTGCGTTCCCTCGCAATAAGTTTTGTGTTTCCTCGCAATAAGTTTTGCGTTCCCTCGCAATAAATTTCACGTTCCCTCGCAATAAGTTTTGCGCTCCCTCGCAAACAGTTTTGCGTTTGTACACATGCATTCAAGGAGCAAGAAAAGTATTTTACTACTTTTATCTATCATTTTTACTACCATGGTTCCACAACCATTTTATTTATTTTTTTAAACATTTAAGAAAGCAACATAGACACAAAAAATATATTTCTACGAACTTGATGCATATAATGTTAAATGCATATACATTTTTTATTATTGACCCTTCTACAGAAACACGAAAGTCATGGGGGATTAAAACAACATGAAGGTGAGGAAATGGTGACATGATTTTCATTTCTGGTATAAATATTAATTACAATTCAGAGTTAAGACTTATTTTTAGAGTTAAACTGAAAAGTTACTCTGTAATTGCAGGTGTGTTCAAAGTTCGGTACTGTTCGTTAAAAAGGAAACGATATG
>JAVLUX010000035.1:2065000-2085000 GCA_032164185.1 Moxostoma hubbsi
GTGAGCGGCCAGGATGAAGAAGATCCCGAACAGATTGAGAACCCACGAGAGCGTGTGGATGAAGTTCCAGCTGCGCGGCGTGTCTGAAACGGAGCGAGACGGCAGATTTCAAACTCAACATCACACAGAAAACAACATGAATATATATATATACGCAGACAATCTCAAAACTCAAGGGTAAAATCTTTATACGTCTATATAAAATTGTAACAATTATTACATTCCAAACCTGTTAATAGAGCGCAACAGTTTGGTTCCAAAAGTTAAAACCCCATTAATTTATCCCATAGATTAATTGATTTTTAATGATAGCATCAAAATTGGTTCATCGATGGTATATGCTTCCGTTGAAGTCATCTCAACTTCATTGTTTAAGAATCATATTTGATAGCGAACTTCATGGTAAACAACTACATTACACGTGGTACAGCAGAGCTCCCACGAAACGTGGCTCGGGGCGACCGCGTGCTCCCATGACGCACTGAGAATGACGTAATCGAGTCGCTGCCTCTTCACCCTTAAACTGCTTATATATTTATACATATCGGAATATTTTACAATTAAAGTACACTTATAATCGATTGACAGCCCTAGTTTAAACCAAATTTAAACTATTATGGTGGTATAAGAAATAATGCAGTCCAGACCGCTAGAGGGCGCCGCCTGCTCACACGCTGAATGCAGAAACGCAGCGTTTTAAGGTTTAGTAATCACACAAGGCTATGTTGTGATTTCAATCTTAATTCAATCAATCATGCAGCATTAATGGATATCAAAATCTGCTGGTTTCAAAGTGTTTTTAATGGTTTCCCTCATCACGTAGCCTATTGGTATGTGCCGTTTTTACCGTCACGTCCGTTCGTAGCATTTTTTCTGCATTAATGTGATAACGAGATTAACGAAGTTAAATATTACATATTCGTAAGCGTGCCAATCCATCTACGTATTGTGGCTATTTTTATTTCTGGAATGTGCATTTAAATTCACAGAGTTTTTAACAGTGTTTTACTAATAAATTATAGATAAAACGTTGTTTTTTCATGTCAGCGTTGTCAGCGTTTTCATGCTTATTACTGATATCCCGATGGTTTAATTTAGTCAATAATTGCCCGATAAATACCGATAATATTAAACCGATGCATCTCTAGTTTTGAGTATTTCTCAAAATACTCAGCTTCTATGATTTTGCGTCTGAGGAGTTTTTTTGGGACAGAAAACTTTATGTAATGTGATTTCTTCTTTACTTGATTTGACTGTACACAAGTGTGGCATGGGGTGGGCGTGGTCACGTGTTGGGTCTGCGGGAGTGCGGTAAGGCTCGTAAAATCTTATTTGATCTTATCGACGGTTGCCCTCAAATGTGTGCTGAAAACATACAATTAAAAGAGACTGACCTTGAACCTGCTTCGCTGTCTCCTGACTCCTCCAATGCCCACGAACGTAACGTACCACAACAAGATTACTACGTCTTTAACTTGTCTTTTACGGTTAGGGGTTAGGTTTGAAAAAAACAATTGAAGTCTATGGTGTGTGTGCTTGTACTAACATTCGGTGACGAAGAAATTGAGCATGGTGATAACGACAGTGTGTCCACTGAACATGTAATCTCCACATGTATGGACTCCAGTGAGGGTCATTCCAAACCCGCTCCATATGGCCACGGCACGCTGAAGCTTCGCCCACATATCACCGTATATCTAAAACACACACACATAGAAAAAGAACAACCAACCGTTACAAACTTGCTACAGAATGTCTTTAGTTTAGAGTGTGTGTGATGGCATCCGTACCTTCCCTGTGCACTGCAGGTGTTGACCCGGTACAGAAAGAGACGTCACAAACATAGTGACGCACCGCAGCATGAAAACCGTCCCCATGAGGCTACACAAACGCCTCAACAGTATCGACCTGAAACACAAACGCACGTCTTGGATGGACTGAACTTTCATTTTTATTGAGTGATGCTAACTGGTCATTATGTCAGCTGACCCTATGCACTCTTGGCCTGACTTTAAGGAATGTTCCGGGTTCAAAACAAGAGCAACAGCATTTGTCATCCTTCAGTTTATAAAAGGCACTTACAATGACGTCTATGGAGCAACACGATAAATAATAAATACTCACTTAACCACAAGACTTGATAGAACCACTTACTGACTGTTATATTTCATATTTCAGCTTACGCCATGAGGATGTACAGCTGTATCTGTTGTCCTTAAGCCATTTTGCCACAACTTTGGAGGTATGCTTGGGGTCATTGTCCATTTGGAAGACCCATTTGCGACCGAGCTTTAACTTCCTGTCTGATGTCTTGAGATGTTGCTTCAATATATCCACATAATGTTCCTTCCTCATGATGTCATCATCTATTTAGTGAAGTGCACCAGTCCCTCCTGCAGCACGACAACCCCACAACTTGATGCCGCACCCCCGTGCTTCACAGTTGGGATGATGTTCTTCACCCTTTTCCCTCCAAACATAACGATGGTCATTATGGACAAACAGTTCAATGTTTGTTTCATTAGACCAGAGGACATTTCTCCTAAAGTAAGATCTTTGTCCCCATGTGCACTTGCAAACTGTAGTCTGGCATTTTTATGGTGGTTTTGGAGCAGCGGCTTCTTCCTTGCTGAGCCTTTCAGGTGATGTCCATATAGGACTCGTTTTGCTGTGGATCTAGATACTCGTCTACCTGTTTCCTCCAGCATCTTCACAAGGTCCTTTGCTGTTGATCTGGGATTGATTTGCACTTTTCACACAAACTACGTTCATCTCTAGGAGACAGAATGCGTCTCCTTCCTGAGCGGTATGATGACTGTGTGGTCACATGATGGCGTGTCCTTCCTGAGCGGTATGATGTCTGTGTGGTCACATGATGGCGTCTCCTTCCTGAGCGGTGTGATGGCTGTGTGGTCACATGATGGCGTGTCCTTCCTGAGCGGTATGATGTCTGTGTGGTCACATGATGGCGTCTCCTTCCTGAGCGGTATGATGGCTGTGTGGTCACATGATGGCGTGTCCTTCCTGAGCGGTATGATGACTGTGTGGTCACATGATGGCGTCTCCTTCCTGAGCGGTATGATGACTGTGTGGTCACATGATGGCGTCTCCTTCCTGAGCGGTGTTATGACTGTGTGGTCACATGATGGCGTCTCCTTCCTGAGCGGTATGATGGCTGTGTGGTCACATGATGGCGTCTCCTTCCTGAGCGGTATGATGACTATGTGGTCACATGATGGCGTCTCCTTCCTGAGCGGTATGATGGCTGTGTGGTCACATGGTGTTTATACTTGCGTACTATTGTTTGTACAGATGAACGTGGCACCTTCAGGCATTTGGAAATTGCTCCCAAGGATGAACCGGACTTGTGGAGGTCCTCAATTGTTTTTCTGAGGTCTTGACTGATTTCTTTTTATTTTCCCATGATGCCAAGCAAAGAGGCACTGAGTTTGAAGGTAGGCCTTAAAATACATCCACAGGTGCACCTCAAATCAGAAGCTAATTGGCTAACTGGCTTGACATCGTTTTCTGGAATTTTCCAGCTGTTTAAAGGCACAGTTAACTTAGTGTATGTAAACTTCTGACACACTGGAATTGTGATTATAGTCAATTAAAAGTGACACAATCGGTCTGTAAACAATTGTTGGAAAAATTATTCATGTCATGCACAAAGTTTAGCCAAAACTATAGTTTGCTAATATTAAATCTGTCCAGTGGTTAAAAATGTTGATATATAGATCATTAGATAATCCACATGAAGCACAATGTTACATATGGCCACCAGGAGATGGCGCCAAATACATGACACAGACTCAATGATGACTCAAATGGCACAGAATGAAAAGTGCCAAATACATGAAACAGACACAATGATGCCTCAAATGACACAGAATGAAACTCATTCTGTGAAATCTCATGACTAAAATCATGTCTGCATGCTATGCAAACCTTTAGTCATTGTTGTGTTTGCATGTGTAATTAGTTCTTAAGTACAATTATTATGTTTGATTTGTTTGGAGGGGCTTTTGGACAAATGGAGACATTTTTGGACACTTTGAAAAATTATATTAGTAATGCTATACATTTTTATTGCTTTGTCATAACAACACAAAATTGTTATCAGACACAGTTGGGAACGAAACACAAAATGAGCTTTTCAAGCCACCTTATTTACACCCAGAGATATATAATGTCAATTAAGAAAAATAGATTTTATTAGTGTGTGTTTATACAGTACATGTTACCTGTGTTTATGAAGCAGCAGCACTAGCAGCCAAATAGAGCACAAGATAACGCCACATGCCTCCGCCATCGCAAAAGCCCACGGGATTCTGGGTACACTGGGGAAAGAGAGAGCAACAGGCCAAAGGTCAGAGAGCAAAATATAATCCTGCAGAACAAAAAGGATTTTGAAGGGAAAAGAAAACGATAGATAACATTGAATGATGATTTCTGACATTTTGACTGACAGATAAGAAGGTGCTAGTCTGGTCTTCTGCATCTGCCTACCTCAGAAACCACAGAAAATGATGCTATTGCTAATAAGGCTTAAAAGTGAAGAAAAGAGGAGAACGCAAGTTTCAAAACACCTGTTAAAAACAAATAGAGCTGGAAAGAGACGCAAAAATGTACAACTTAAAATGATGATTTGTAGCGCAACCTCTGTAATAGTGACGCTTACCTTTGCAAACACCCCTGACAATGAAAATTCAAATTCAAAATACACATTTATTTGTGTAGAGCTCATCACAAAACAAACCATTTCAAAGCGGCATTACAAAGAATTGAAGCCTAACCTCTCGCTTTGAGCCCCACAGCAACATTTTCATTTCATTTTCAGCTTTATATGAACTTAGACTCACCTGTCCAGGAAGATGTCTGGTAGTGGTGGGTACGTCCTCATGTCTGGCACTCGCTCGTGTACGATCACCATGACGAATGACGTGAAGCCAAAGACGAAGACCACATAGACAGAGCTCATGATAGTTTTCCAGTACTCCGGGTCCAGTCTCCGCGGCTGCTGCTTGTATTTACCGTTGTTGTACTGGTGATACTGGTCACCACTCAGAGTGTCCAGTACACCGTCACAATCACGCACAGACTCGCCATTACACAACCAATCCACTCCACCTGTACATGAGGAAACCAAGACTTGAAAATTACAAGCGACATGCAACAAGACATTTAGGGTCATTCCGTGTCAAAAATTGTGTTTTTGATCATTTTTACTGGTGAAAAAAAAAATCATAAATATTGAATGTCATGGATCAATATTTAAGGAGTAATCCATTATTTTGTAGGGGGAGTCAAAATGACAATTTTCGTCTATTTTGGAGCAAAAATACAGCTCAAAAAAAGTACCTTAGAAAAGTGAGTGTCATTATTTTTATTTTACACAGAGATAAGTAGGTTTATTTACTAAAATCAGTTGACTTAAGCACCCCTTTTGCATTATATGCCAATTGTGACAGTCCAAAAATGGGAAAATGGGCCACTTATTCTTAGTTATTTTTGTAATCTCAAAAATTATGATTTTGACATTATTGTTTTTATGTAAAACAATACACGTAGATTTCTAGTTTCAACATTATTTGTACTTCAGAACTTGGTTTTGTTGGACAAGAAAAGCTAGCTTCAAACCACGTGACCCAAATTTGTTTTTTGACTATTGAAAATTAATACAATTACACATGGAGCCACATTGGGGGCCCCATATCTCTGGGACTGAACCATATAGGGCCTTAGAAATGAAGATACAAAAAGGAAAGTTTGTCTTGAACCAGAATCTAAAAGGACATTAATATATCTTTAATACTTCTGGAGTTATAGGCACTTAAACTTTGGAAAACACACATTTTTTTTCCAATTTTTTTCCTGATTTAAGTTAAATAAAATCATGATGCTGACTTAATCATAGATGAAAATTGTCATTTTGACCCCTATCTACAAAATAATGGATTACTCAGTAAATAATTAAATCAATGGAATAATATTTTGGGCTTTCGTCATTATGTGTGTTTATTTTTCTTTAGAAAAAAATTCAGCTGAGGAAAAAAGGGGAAAATACTCCACTGTATACCCTTTGAATTCACCTGCATTTATGTATAAATTTGTCTTAAAATCTGGTTTGATCTTCATCTAAGTTAAAACAATGAACAAACACAATATGTTTTAAGTAATAACACACAATGTATTGTATTGTTCTTTTACATATTGAATACATCATTAAACAATTCACAGTGTAGGTTGGAAAACGTGTGTTGTACTGATGTCAGGAAAAGCCAATTAGAATCAGGAGTTGGTAAACCTGGCATCAGATTAATGAAAGGATATTGGAGGTGTGGGTTAGAGCTACTTTGACTTATAAAAAGCACTCAAAAAACATTTTGAGTTTCATATGAATATGAAGAGATCTCAGAAGACCTATGATTAAGAATTGTTGCTTGTCGTTAAAGCTGGAAATGGTTGCAAAGTTATCTGGGAGAGTTTAGATGTTCATCTGTCCACAGTTAGACAAACTGTCTATAAATGGAGATGATTTAGTACTATAGGTACTCTCACTAGAAGTGGCCGTTAGATGTTCATCTGTCCACAGTTAGACAAACTGTCTATAAATGGAGATGATTTAGTACTATAGGTACTCTCACTAGAAGTGGCCGTTAGATATTCATCTGTCCACAGTTAGACAAACTGTCTATAAATGGAGATGATTTAGTACTATAGGTACTCTCAATAGAAGTGGCCGTTAGATATTCATCTGTCCACAGTTAGACAAACTGTCTATAAATGGAGATGATTTAGTACTATAGGTACTCTCAATAGAAGTGGCCGTTAGATATTCATCTGTCCACAGTTAGACAAACTGTCTATAAATGGAGATGATTTAGTACTATAGGTACTCTCACTAGAAGTGGCCGTTAGATATTCATCTGTTCACAGTTAGACAAACTGTCTATAAATGGAGATGATTTAGTACTATAGGTACTCTCACTAGAAGTGGCCGTTAGATATTCATCTGTCCACAGTTAGACAAACTGTCTATAAATGGTGATGATTTAGTACTATAGGTACTCTCACTAGAAGTGGCCGTTAGATATTCATCTGTCCACAGTTAGACAAACTGTCTATAAATGGAGATGATTTAGTACTATAGGTACTCTCAATAGAAGTGGCCGTTAGATATTCATCTGTCCACAGTTAGACAAACTGTCTATAAATGGAGATGATTTAGTACTATAGGTACTCTCAATAGAAGTGGCCGTTAGATATTCATCTGTCCACAGTTAGACAAACTGTCTATAAATGGAGATGATTTAGTACTATAGGTACTCTCACTAGAAGTGGCCGTCCAGCCAAGATGACTCAAAGGGCACATCGCAGAATGATCAATGAGCTAATAAAGGACCCTAGAGTGACAGATAAAGACTTGAAGGAATCATTGGAGCTGGTTAACATCTCTGTTCATGAGTCTTCTATACAGAAAACATTAAACAGGTATGGTGTTCATGGCAGGACATCACGAAGGAAGCCGCCGTTTTTCAACAAAAACATTTCTACACACCTGAAGTTTGCCAAAGACCAACCTGATACTCCACAACACTACTGGGAAAATGTTTTGTGGACTGATGAAACTAAGGTTGAATTGTTTAGGAAGAACATGCAGCACTATGTATGGCATAAAAAGGGCACCGCATACCAATATGTAAACATCCCAACGGTGAAGTACGGTGGAAGGAGCATCATGATTTAGGCTGCAATGCTGCTTCATCATCGAGGGAAAAATTAATTCCCAAGTTTATAAAGATATACTACAGGATAATGTCAGGGTGGCTGTGTGCAAGCTGAAGCTCAGTAGAAGTTGCTCCACAATCCACTCCAGATTGTATTAAAAACCGAGTGTCCTAGTCAGAGTCCAGACCTTAACCCAATGCTGTGGAATGACCTCAAAGGAGACGTTCACAACAGACATCCCAAGAATATGTCTGAGCTGAAGCAGTTCTGTAAGGAAGAATGATCCCAAATTCCTTCTGAACGTTGTTCAGGTCTAATCCACATCTATCAGAGAGGCTTGATTGAGGTTATTGCTGCCAAAAGGAGGATCTACCAGTTATTAAATCCAAGGGTTCACTTACTTTTTACACAGAACTGTGAATGTTTAATGGGATGCGTTCAATAAAGACATGCAAGATTATAATTGTTTGTGTGTTGTTAGCTTATGCACATTGTGTTTGTCTATACATGTGACTTTAATGAAGATGAGATCACATTTTATGACCATTAATTTAGAAAACCAGCTAATTCCAAAGGATTCACATACTGTTTCTTGCCACTGTAGGTGCAACTTGCTTATTTCCTACATTTTTAAGCATTTCTTCCAAGCGTGACCACTATGACAACATCCCCCAGGACCTAGTAACGCACCTGTGCTGTTCTGAGGTGAATGTCCATCGTAGGACAGTCCGAGCTCCTCTAACACATCAGCGTTCTGCTTCTGGAGCTTCCTGAGAGACACCATGAGCCGTTTGATGTCTCCCAGCACCTTGAGCTCCAGCGGAGGAGAACGCAGGTCGTACTCGCTCAGCGACAGCAGACTGGTTCCGTCCAGACGATGTTTGTTACACAGCAGGTCCACGTAATCACAGAAACCCTCCTCACGCAGCCAGCGGCCCACATGCTTCGGAGTCCAGTGTCTTACGCTGAGCTGCCCGCTGTTACCTGCCATCTTTCTCAATCTCTCCCTCTCTCACAAGAACTAAACAGAAAAGAGAAATCATAATCATCATTCACAACTGTACCTTTAAAAATCGACATTAAGTCAAAACTGAACCTATTTATAGTTCTACATTTTATATACATGTACACATACATGTCCCAAGTCATATTGTAATCGATTTGTCTGTGCACATTGTTCCAAATAAAGACATTTTTGCATTCGTAATCTTTGATCAAAATGCAATAATTGTATCTCCTGTTTCAGTTGGAAATTTGCCACATTACAGAAGTTAAACGGGTTGCAAACATTTGCTGATATCTAAATATCCAGACCTGCCCACAAAACCATGCTGATATACTGGTAAAGCAGGCCACGTCAACGATCCAGAAATCTCATGATTTTGCTCAACTGAGGATTTAAAACTCTGAATCCAAGTTATGGCACTCGACTTGAGATTTGAGAGAGTGTTTGGCAGGTAACCAACTCATTCAGACACAGCTTACTCAATCGAGTCCAGAGACGACAGAAGTGAAAAACAACTTCTAATATATATTTTTATGTGCTTTAGGAGAAAAATTAGGTAAGGAGTGAGCTGTAGTTCTATGCTGTACAAATTTTGCACACATTCCTGTTTTATTGAAGTGAAAAGATGTTACAAAATGTGAACTTTTATACAGTGCATCCGGAAAGTATTCCCAGAACTTCACTTTATCCACATTTTGTTATGTTACAGCCTTATTCCAAAATGGATTAAATTAATAATTTTCCTCAATTCTACAAACAATACCCCATAATGACATAAGTATTCACAGCCTTTGCCATGACACTCAAAATTGAGCTCAGGTGCATCATGTTTCCACTGATCATCCTTGAGATGTTTCTACAACTTGATTGGAAAATTCAGTTGATTGGACATGATTTGGAAAGGCACACACCTGTCTATATAAGGTCCCACAGTTAACAGTGCATATCAGAGCACAAACCAAGCCAGGAAGTCCAAGGAATTGTCAGTAGACCTCCGAGACAGGATTGTACCAAGGCACAGATCTGGGGAAGGTTACAGAACTATTTCTGCAGCATTGAAGGTCCCAATGAGCACAGTGGCCTCCATCATCTGTAAATGGAAGTTTGGAACCACCAAGACTCTTCCTAGAGCTGGCCGCCCGGCCAAACTGAGCGATCGGGGGAGAATGGCCTTAGTCAGGGAGGTGACCAAGAACCCGATGGTCACTCTGACAGAGCTCCAGCGTTTCTCTGTGGAGAGAGCAGAACCTTCCAGAAGAACAACCATCTCTGCAGCACTCCACCAATCAGGCCTGTATGGTAGAGAGGCCAAACGGAAGCCACTCCTCAGTAAAAGGCACATGACAGTCAAGCCTGGAGTTTGCCAAAAGGCACCGGAAGGACTCTCAGACCATGAGAAACTAAATTCTCTGGTCTGATGAAACAAAGATTGAACTATTTGGCATGAATGGCAACTGTCATGTTTGGAGGAAACCAGGCCTGGCCTCATCACCTGGCCAATCCCATCCCTACAGTGAAGCATGGTGTTGGCAGCATCATGCTGTGGGGATGTTTTTCAGAGGCAGGAACTGGGAGACTAGTCAGGATCGAGGGAAAGATGAATGCAGCAATGTACAGAGACATCCTTGATGAAAACCTGCTCCAGAGTGCTCTGGACCTCAGACTGAGGTGAAGGTTCATCTTCCAACAGGACAACGACCCTAAGCACACTGCCAAGATAACAAAGGAGTGGCTACGGGACAACTCTGTGAAAGTCCTTGAGTGGCCCAGCCAGAGCCCAGTCTTGAACCCGATTGAACATCTCTGGAGAGATCTGAAAATGGCTGTGCACCGACGCTCCCCATCCAACCTGATGGAGCTTGAGAGGTCCTGCAAAGAAGAATGGGAGAAACTGCCCAAAAATAGGTGTGCCAAGCTTGTAGCATCATGCACAAATAGACTTGAGGCTGTAATTGGTGCCAAAGGTGCTTCAACAAAGTATTGAGCAAAGGCTGTGAATACTTCAGATTTTTTATTTGTAATAAATTTGCAAAGATTTCAAACAAACTTCTTTCACGTTGTCATTATGGGGTATTGTTTGTAGAATTTTGGGAAATAATGAATTTAATCAATTTTGGAATAAGCCTGTAACATAACAAAATGTGGAAAAAGTGAAGCACCGTGAATACTTTCCGGATGCACTGTATATATTAGGGATGCACCGATATGGAATTTCTGTGCCGAAATAAATGACAATACACTTGCATTTATATGAGTGTTTACGGTAATCCTGATGACTCGCTAACAGAGAGAATAATGAACTTCAAACAGCTGTAATATGCGTTAAACCAAAATGAGGTGATAAACAGCATGTAATGAACATTAAACAACAAAACACACAATACAAACCCTAATCTCGGTATACAGTGTAATATTTATTCTAGTAGTTAGACTGCGAGTGCAGATGTGGCTTGTGTGTGCCATGTACACCTGTGGCCAAAAGTATTGGCAGTGACATATATGTTGAAGTTTGCTGCTTCAGTATTTGTAGATTATTTGTTCACATGTTTCTCTGGTATAATGGAAAACACTGATACGCATTTCATAAGTTTAAAAGGCTTTTATTGGCAAAAACATTCAATATATGCAAAGAGTCGATATTTACAGTGTTGACCCTTGTTCTGCATAACCTCTGCAGTTCACTCTGGCATGATGGATATCAGCTTCTGGGCCAAATCCTGACTGATGCCGATCCATTCTTGCCTTATTAGTGCTCGGAGGTGATCGCAATTTGTTCTGTTTGTCCACTCGCCTTTTCAGGATTGGGATTAAGATCAGGGGGGTTTTCTGGCCACGGATCCAAAATTTCAAAGCAATGATCTCCAAGCCACTTCATTATCACTCTTGCCTTGTGACGTGCTGCTCCACCATGCTGGAAAATGCACGGATCATCACCAAATTGCTCCTGGATCATTAGGAGAAGTTGCTCTTGCGGTTTTGATCCCATTCTTTATTCATAGCAGTGTTTTTGTGCAGGATTGTGAGCGAGCCCACTCCCTGTAATGAAAAGCAACCCCACACATGGATGGTCTCAGGATGCTTCACTGTTGGCACGACACGGGACTCATGATAGTGTTCACCTTTTCTTCTCCGGACTATCGATTTTCCAGATGACCCAAACAGTCGGAATCATACAGATTGAGTCAATGTTAGAAAAGTGTTAAATCGTAAAATACAAGCAGATTTGTTTCACTCACAAACTAGAGTTTTTAGCCATCTTGCGTCACAATTCTTCTATGCACTGTGTTAGGTTGTTTTAGGGCTTGTTTTAATCGCAATGCTGTGCTGCAAGTATTTCCCACATTCGGTTTATGTTTCATTAAAGCTACATTATTGTTAAAAAACAACTAAATATTATTAACGAGAGAGTGCAACAAAAATCCATCTTCCAAACCATGTCTTTACCCAAAAACACTTTGATAAACCTAGAATAATTATTTATATTTTAGAGCTGTCGGGACGGATTTCGACGGAAATTGCATATGTATACGCCATTCACCCGTGCGTGTCGTCATATCCATACACAGAGAAAATAAGATCCGGTTACGGTAGCACGTGTGTGAACGACGAGAGTAGCGTGAAGCTCAGTGAGCGGGAAAAAATGACCATGGATCAATCTAGGGCTGGGCGATAAAACGATATCAATATTTATCGCGATTAAAAAAAAAACTCCACGATATTGACGGATAAGCTTTTGAGTAATTTCCGATATTTAGCCTGTGTTCTACATATAGACATGCGTGTTGCTAAAAACACTAGCGGTTTGGCTTTCTTGTCGTATGTTTCCACCGGCGCGTGTTGAGCGTATGTTAGCGAGCGCTTTCAATTCCTTCCCATGGAAGCCGAGCGGCAAGCTCGCGAGGTGGATTGTACGGATTTCTTCCGCGTCAGTGGAAACGCAGCCTCAGACTGTATGAAGTTGCTATTGCCAACGCTACGCGAGTCACCGCGATCCAGATTCGGACCCCAGATTGATTCCATCCTGACTGTAAGACGTCATGACGACGGTTACGCCCTCTCATCGTCTCTAGCGAGCACGCGACAAAACAAAAGTGCCGGTTACATCATATCTGATGTTTCTCCGCTGTATACTGAAACACGCTTCACTGATGCCCTGTCCCGCTCCACACCCGCTTCCTCTTTTCCCCACATGTGCGTAAACATCAGGTGCGTGTTTCCAGAGCGCCTTTCGACCATAACGTTTTTCCTTTCTAAATGCAGTTTTATTAACCAGCATGTATCAAGCCTTTAATAACAAACAAATAGATTTCTGTTCCAATTTTGTGAAATTATTCAGACGTCATCATCTCTGAAGACCATGCAACTTTTATACAATATAGCTGTTTGTCTGTTTAACACACTACAGAAAGAGGAATAGAAGGTTTATTTTGCTGACGTCTCAAACTGAACTCATGTAAACTCCTCGTGAAGACATTTGTGCTGACATCAGCCCTGGATATTGGGAAACAACCTTCTTTTTCTGATTAAAAGACTAACCGCAGACTAACTGACACATCACAAACACACGGTTCCAACACAACGGTTCCTACGGCAGCTTTAAAGGAAAAGGAAAGTGTGGTTCTTTCTTCGGCTGAACACAATTGGAAGATTTTTAGAAGAATATTTCAGCTTTGGTGGTCCGTACAAAGCAAGTGAATGGTGACCTGAATTTTGAAGCTCCAAAAAGCACATAAAGGCAGCATAAAAATAATCCATACGACTCCAGTGGTTTAATCCGTGTCTTCTGAAGTGATACGATAGGTGTGGGTGAGAAACACATCCCTATTTAAGTCTAATTTAACCCTATTAAAGGTGGCGATATTCACAAAGAATGCATATCATCAAAAACAAAACAAAAAACATGAACGTGAAAGTGAAAATGGAGATTTACAGTAAAAACGGGCCTTAGATATTGATCTGCTTCCCACCCACACCTATTATATCACTTCAGAAGACATGGATTAAACCACTGGAGTCATATGTGAAAGTGAAAGAGGAGATTTATAGTAGAAAATGACTTAAATATTGATCTGTTTCCCACCCACACCTATCATATCGCTTCTGAAGACATGGATTAAACCACTGGAGTCATATGTGAAAGTGAAAGTGTAGATTTATAGTAGAAAATGACTTAAATATTGATCTGATTCTCACCCACACCTATCACATCACTTCTGAAGACATGGATTAAACCACTGGAGTCATATGTGAAAGTGTAAGAGGAGATTTATAGTAGAAAATGACTTAAATATTGATCTATTTCTCACCCACACCTATCATATCGCTTCAGAAGACATGGATTAAACCACTAGAGTCATATGTGAAAGTGAAAGAGGAGATTTATAGTAGAAAATGACTTAAATATTGACCTGTTTCTCACACACACCTATCATATTACTCCTGAAGACATGGATTAAACCATTGGAGTCATATGGATTACTTTTATGATGCCTTAATGTGCTTTTTTGGAACTTCAAAGTTCTGGATTAGTTGCATTGTATGGACCTACCGAGCTGAAGATACTCTACTAAAAATCTTAATTTGTGTTCTGCAGAAGAAAGTAAGTCATACGCATCTGGGATGGCATGAGGGTGAGTAAATGATGAGTGAATTTTCATTTTGGAGTGAACGTTTCTTTTAAGGTCAGAACAAACGGCCACACCCGACAAAGCCACGCCCATATCCAACCACGCCGCTTCGGTGGTAAACAGAAATAAAGCCACTTAATCAGACACAAGAAAATAACAGAAAAGTAATCTGACACTGTTACTAAAGTAGTTCTGGTATAATTGTTTCTCTGGGGACTTTAATCGATACTGATACATATTAGTCTTGTTGATAGCTGAATGAACCCAGAATTTGCCACTTTTAACCACAATAACACTAGCTAGCTAGCTAGTTATACTTACGCCACAATGCAGAATTGTGGCACATATATAACCCCATAGACCTCTATAGACAGCATTTTTGCCACATGATAGTAACCAAGATAAGCAGCTCACTAGGTTTGGAAGAGAGAGAGAGAGAGAGAGAGAGAGAGAGAGAGAGAGAGAGAGAGAGAGAGAGAAAACGATTTAAAATCAGCCCAGAAAATCTGGGTTTTGTGACCCAAATGATCATATCTGGGCCTGTCTGCAGTGAATAAGACGTGAAACACGTCACAAAATAACAAGGCTTTAACAGAGAATATGTCAACAAAAAGCTGCTCTGAATGACTAACATTTCTCATTTCCACCCATTAATCAGCATAAATATGGCACAACTGAGAAAATCATATTTAATTAATTAACTATATGTTTATAAGCCTTATATTACTCTATACGACTCTATTATTTTGATATTTCGATGCGTGTAAGTGTATTAGCATGCTAGTGGTTAGCCTGTTCGCTTCACTTACAGTAAACATGAGATTCTTCACTCCAAACCGCGATAAACCTTTGGAAATCTCACTCTGTCTGGATATTTGGAGTAAATCATTGCTGTCGTGCTGACAGCTCTTTGTGTTTCAATACGGAGTGTATGAGTGCGTGTTTAAACATTGCTGCTGAGGTCACTTCCGCTGCACCACACCAATGAATCAAAGTCCCTCTAGCGACTCAGTCCACTTAAGGCCGTTTTATGAACACTCTCAGGAGGTAATTTCCAGTCATGACAGTGCAGCTCGTATCTACTCTCAAAAACGGTTGGTCAAGATTACGATCAAACAGCATATTTTAAATCAATCAGTCAAATCTGACAATACTGGTGTCATAAATTTCTTTACTTCATATTGTCCTAAAAAAAACGCTATTTTCCTGGCTTGTATAGCTAATGCGCATACGCGTTCTCGAGTTGATTGACAGTCTTTATCTAAAAGGTGATTGGCTCTTTTACCTTCAAGGCGGGACTTTTCTACATCCGTTGACAGTTTGGCGTTCCATTTTCTCCCATTCATTTAAATAGAAGTGGCCCATCTCTGACCACAACAGTGACATCTGCTGGTGAACTATAATAACATTATAATAATATAAGTTTGTAGACATGCAATCTCTTGAGTTCAAGTTTTCTCATGGTTACACCATCAGAACTGAACCAAATCAGAATGACTTTGAACTCATAAGTTGAAATCATGTTCATCATAGAAAAGGTGTATTTAAGTAATTGTTTTGTGTGAATTACATTTGTTATGTATTTTTGAATAATTCTTTAGATATGGACAAAAAATTTGCATGATGTCAATAAGCCATGTATCGCTTTTTTTTCTCTGGAAAGTCAATAAAAATTGGTTTAGAATTAAATAACCATATTGTAATGCCTATTTTTTTGGATAATTCAGTCAGTGATTTAAATACTTTATTTATGGAAACAACTTCCAAAATTTTAGTGGTGATGTTTATTTTGGTGTCTAGCTGTTTAAGATGTTTCTCCTTCGCGTCACTTTAAGGTAAAACACTCAAGAATTCAAATGGGTCACGTAAGTTTTGTGGTCTGCGCTGCATTATCGAGAGAAGCCGGATTGAGTAGCACGAGTGATACCATTCTGTGCTCTTGTCTCTGGAACACAAATATCAGCAATCTATATATTTGCGTCAGTCTGCGCTGTTGTTCGATTGTTTTTCTGTATCAACATATGACATCTTTGACCATCTCGCTGTTTTGTCAGTATCCCGTCAAGTTACAAAGAACTTTGACTTTAAAAAACGCATCTCGAGACGCTCGCGTTCTGTTCTATTTAAGATGTCTCTGGATTTGAAAATGTTCCCGATTGATTCACGCGTATGAGCACTTGATTTGAGAAAACAAATCAAATTTTTGCAAATCCATTCATTTGGATAAATTAAACTGTCCTTCCTCCTTCTTATATGAAGCATTGGGAAGACCAATTCATTTTTTTGTATCAGTTTGCTCAGGTGATTCATGATGAGCCATAAAGGACGATTCATTTCAGAGTTTTAAGCAGTATAGCTTACCCTCCAAATTACTAGCATGTTTTAACGTGTTCCTAGCATGATTTAGTAATTATCTAGGCATTGTTATAATGTTTTAACCCTTCGCTACATGTCGCTAGCAAGTTTGAGCACTTAGCTAGGCACTGTTAGAATGTTTTATCAAGTCATTAGCATGTTTTAGCTCTTAGCTAGGCATTGTTATCATGTTTTAACATGTCGATAACATGTTGCTAGCATGATTTAGCACATATCTAGGCATTGTTAGAATGTTTTAACATGGCGCTAGCATGTTTTAGCACTTAGCTAGGCATTTTTAGCATGTTTTAACATGTCATTAGCATGTTTTAGCACTTAGCTAGGCATTGTTATCATGTTTTAACATGTCGCTAATGTGTTGCTAGAATGTATTAGCACTTAGCTAGGCATCATTAGCATGTTTTAGCACTTAGCTAGGCATTTTAAGCATGTTTTAACATGTTGCTAGCATGTAATAATACTTATCTAGATGTCACTAGCATGTTTTAGCACTTAGCTAGGCATCACTAGCATGTTTTAGCACTTAGCTAGGTGTCACTGGCATGTTTTAACACTTAGTTAAGCACTATTAGCATGTTGCTAGCATGTTTTAACACTTATCTAGGCATTGTTAGAATGTTTTAACATGTCGCTAGCATGTTTTAGCACTTAGCTAGGCATTTTTAGCATGTTTTAACATGTCATTAGCATGTTTTAGCACATAGCTAGGCATTGTTATCATGTTTTAACATGTCGCTAATGTGTTGCTAGAATGTATTAGCACTTAGCTAGGCATCATTAGCATGTTTTAGCACTTAGCTAGGCATTTTAAGCATGTTTTAACATGTCGCTAACATGTCGCTAACATGATTTAGCACTTACCTAGGCATTGTTAGCATGTTGCTAGCATGTTTTAGCACTTAGCTTCTTATAAGAAGCATTGGGAAGACTGTTTTAGTGAATCAGTTTGTTGGGGTGATTCATGATGAACCTTAAAGGATGATTAATTTCAGAGTTTTATGCAGTATAGCTTACCCTCAAAATTATTTCATATGTTCTTATATGTTGCTGAATATGAAGTTAAATACTGATGTTCACCACAATGAACTATTACTAATGCTTATGTTTAATGCTGATAGTTTTATATATAAACTTCTCGTAAAAAAATAAAGAAATGTCAGTGTAGTTGGGTCCTATTGTTAAAGCGATAGTTCACCCAAAAAACATTTTTTCATTTAGTCACCCTCATATATAGTAATATAGTTAAAAAAAAGTGAAAGTGGAGATTTACATTAAAAAGGCTTTAAATATTGATCTGTTTCTCACCCACACCTATCATATCTCTTCTGAAGTCATGGATTACACCACTAGAGTCGTATGGATTACTTTTATGCTGCCTTTATGTGCTTTTTGGAGCTTCGCATTTCTAGTCACCACTAGCACTGCAAGGAACTACAGAGCTGAGATACTCTTCTAAAGATCTTCATTAGTGTTCTGCTGAATATAGGAAGTCATACGCGTCTGGGATGGCATGAGGGTGAGTAAATGATGAGAGAATTTTCATTTTTGGGTGTACTGTCCCTTTAACAGCTGGTAGCGTAGCAGAAAAAAAGGTTAGCTTTATAATTTCTTATGGAAAGAATGAATACTGTAACTATGTTACATTTATTAAATGACTGATCTTATAGTTTGAATGAATTCAAACCATTTTTAAGAACCCCGTGAGGTTTTAAGGAACGTTGATGTTTTAAATCATACTAGATATTTACAGTTTCTGAAAGGGAAAAAAAAAGTACTTGTAAAAAAGTAGTGAGAAGTACTTGCCTGTTCAACCCTCGCCAGATGTTGCAATGCAGTTGCTAGCGTGCTGCTGTGCGGTTACTAGGGCGTCTATGGGTGTTTTTGCCTGTTTTACACATGTAGAATCAGGTCAGGATGAATCATATTAATCTGAATGTCATATTCCACAGTTCTGACTATAAGAAGCTGGTTTAATTTTAGATTACGGGCTGCACCTGCTCCTGTCACTTTAATAAACCTGTGCCTTCATGCTGGACAGCAGCAGATACTGTATGACTCCTACATTTTTCCAGAGACAGAGATCGAAACAAAGAGTCATTACTAAAAGAGTATGAAGCTCCATGATGAGCGTATAATGGATGAAGCGCGTGAAACGCCCTCTGTTAAAGATCTGGAGAAAATACTGTTTGGAGGGAAGAGAAGTGGAAATCATGTGGATGAAGTTTGGCCCAACATGTTCCTGGGTGACATGTGAGTCACAGGATGTGTTTCAAAGCCTAGTAAGCTGCCTATCTGGACAGCATTTGTGGACATCATACATTAACGTTCGAATGTGCCAATATTAATGCCCAAAAAATGGGAATTCCTGGAATTTAACAATTCCGGTTATGATTATGTATGTTGTGTGTCATTGAGTCAACAGAACCGGCTCATGAGAGTCATCCGTTCAGGAATCAGACTACACGCGTTACGCTAAATTCGAACGGATCACGCGAGTTGTGGTCTGCGCCGCGTTGTCGAGAGAAGCCAGATTGAGTATCGCGAGTAATCCCACCAAAATATCAGGAAGCCTGCTGGACTTGCGCGCACTTGCACGCACCAGAGATAGCACGCACAACGCTCACGTGAAACACAGATGTGCGCGAGAAGATGAGAAGCGTATTAAGCGCTAGTGAAGTGTCCGTGTGGATATTGGAAATGTGGTCGTTCGGGAATTCAGGAATCAGACTAGACGTGTTACGCTAAAGTCGAACGGGTCACGCGAGTTGTGGTCTGCGCCGCGTTGTCGAGAGAAGCCGGATTGAGTATCGTGAATAATTCCGCTCTGCGCTCTTTTGTCTCTGGAGCCAAAATATCAGGAATCCTGCTGGACTCACGCGCACTTGCACACACCAGAGGTAGCACGCACAACGCTCACGTGAAACACAGACGCACGCGAGAAGATGAGAAGCGTATTAAGTGCTAGTGAAGTGTCCGTGTGGATATTGGAAATGTGGTCGTTCGGGAATTCAGGAATCAGACTAGACGTGTTACGCTAAAGTCGAACGGGTCACGCGAGTTGTGGTCTGCGCCGCGTTGTCGAGAGAAGCCAGATTGAGTATCGCGAGTAATCCCACCAAAATATCAGGAAGTCTGCTGGACTCACGTGCACTTGCACACACCAGAGGTAGCACGCACAACGCTCACGTGAAACACAGATGTGCGCGAGAAGATGAGAAGCGTATTAAGCGCTAGTGAAGTGTCCGTGTGGATATTGGAAA
>JAVLUX010000035.1:2090000-2167500 GCA_032164185.1 Moxostoma hubbsi
GATGTATTATGGTTATATTCAAATGGGAACTAGAATTTGCTTTGTTTTGTGTTTGATTGTAACTTATAATCACATGTAGGCTGGTGTATATTATCATGTAATACTAGCTATTAACCTGAAAGAACATACTGTTTGTTTACCTGTATTTGCTAAAGTATGAGTACACGTATCGCTGCATTTTCGAGGTGAAACTCAAGTAGATGAGGTTTTTAAGGTTAATGATCTATCGAGTTTTAAATGAAGAAAAGTGACCTCCCTACCCTAAACATTAAACCTAAACCCATCTGATAGTGTCAAAACAAGCAAATGTGGGATGAAAAACCCCTCCACGTCATTTTGCGTTGCTTCTATGACACTTGGAATTATAGTCTGTGAATTCTGTACAGTTCCCATCCATACCTGGCAGCAGGTGAGGTGAGCAGCGGACAGATGTGCTCTGATATGCCACGCAACGGCAGTCGTCTGGGATGTGGTGATGGAGGGGACGTCAGATACGAGACTCCACCCGCCTCTGAACTCCAGAGATTACTGTGGATCAAACCGGGCACCAGCGGACACCTGGATGAGGTCAGACCTGGAATATACATCGGGGACATGTAAGATAAATAGAAAAATATTGGAATAGCCATGTCTGAAATAGCATACTGGCAAGGCCGTAACCATGTCTTAAACATTGGGGGGGGGGGGGGGGGGTTGTTGTGATTGGATGTTTTTCAGGTACGCCGCAAAAGACAAACATATGCTACAATCTTTAAACATCACACATGTGCTGAACGCAGCACATGGGAAGTTCAACGTAAACACAGGAGAGAGCTTTTACAGAGACACTAAAATCACATATCACGGCGTGGAGGCTTTTGACATGCCCTCATTCGATATGAGCCCCTTCTTCTACTCTGCCGCCAAATTTATTAAGAGTGTCATGAGCACCCCTGGAGGTAAGAGGAGGAAACACACATTATATTTTGTGCATGCAAACATTTTTAAATAATATGCAGTAATTATATTTATAGGATCTATTTTCCTAATTTTTCAAGACACATACTTTGCGGTAGGTAAGGTGTTTATATTGTTTTTCTCTGTAGTTAAGGTGTTTATATTGTGTTTATCTGTAGTTAAGGTGTTTATATCGTGTTTCTCTGTAGGTAAGGTGTTTATATCGTGTTTATCTGTAGTTAAGGTGTTTATATCGTGTTTCTTGGTAGTTAAGGTGTTTATATGGTGTTTCTCGGTAGTTAGGTGTTTATATCATGTTTCTCTGTAGTTAGGTGTTTATATCGTGTTTCTCTGTAGTTAAGGTGTTTATTTTGTGTTTCTCTGTAGTTAGGTGTTTATAATGTGTTTATAAGGTAAAGTGTTTATATCGTGTTTCTCTGTAGGTAAGGTGTTTATATTGTGTTTCTCGGTAGTTAAGGTGTTTATATCGTGTTTCTCGGTAGTTAAGGTGTTTATATCGTGTTTCTCGGTAGGTATGGTGTTTATATCGTGTTTCTCGGTAGGTAAGGTGTTTATATCGTTTTTCTCGTTAGGTAAGGTGTTTATATCGTGTTTCTCGGTAGGTAAGGTGTTTATATCGTGTTTCTCGGTAGTTAAGGTGTTTATATCGTGTTTCTCTGTAGGTAAGGTGTTTATATCGTGTTTCTCGGTAGTTAAGGTGTTTATATCGTGTTTCTCTGTAGGTAAGGTGTTTATATCGTGTTTCTCGGTAGTTAAGGTGTTTATATCGTGTTTCTCGGTAGTTAAGGTGTTTATATCGTGTTTCTCTGTAGGTAAGGTGTTTATATCGTGTTTCTCTGTAGGTAAGGTGTTTATATCGTGTTTCTCGGTAGTTAAGGTGTTTATATCGTGTTTCTCGGTAGTTAAGGTGTTTATATCGTGTTTCTCTGTAGGTAAGGTGTTTATATCGTGTTTCTCGGTAGTTAAGGTGTTTATATCGTGTTTCTCTGTAGGTAAGGTGTTTATATCGTGTTTCTCTGTAGGTAAGGTGTTTATATCTTGTTTCTCGGTAGTTAAGGTGTTTATATCGTGTTTCTCTGTAGGTAAGGTGTTTATATCGTGTTTCTCTGTAGGTAAGGTGTTTATATCGTGTTTCTCGGTAGTTAAGGTGTTTATATCGTGTTTCTCTGTAGGTAAGGTGTTTATATCGTGTTTCTCGGTAGTTAAGGTGTTTATATCGTGTTTCTCGGTAGGTAAGGAGTTTATATCGTGTTTCTCTGTAGTTAAGATGTTTCTATTGTGTTTCTCTGTAGGTAAGGTGCTTGTGCACTGTGCTATGGGTTTAAGTCGCTCATCAACACTGGTGTTGGCGTATTTGATGATTCATGAAGAGATGACGCTGGTGAAGGCCATTAAAGCAGTTGCTGAATACAGAAATATCTGTCCAAACTCTGGATTCATGGAACAGCTCCGCCAACTGGACAAAAAACTGCACTGTCAAAGCACTGCTCTCTGACGCTCCACCAGTTACAGTTACACTGACATTATAATGTTTAACAGTAAATGTAATGTTTATGAAAATGTTTTGACAAAATAAATAGTTCAGAAATTGTCTTAAAGGAATATTCCAAGTTCAGCACAAGTACCTCGATTTTTGTTTTAAGAAAATGTGGGACAAATCAAAGTCTTTTTTTTTTTTTTGATAATCAACATTATCCCACAAATGCTGTCGATTGAGCTTAGATTGTATTGGACACGGAATGTTCCTTTAAAATATGACTTAATATTTCAATGAAAATTGTTTTGTAAGAGTTGTATGCAATTGATTGGATGTTAAAACACTCTCTAGTTTACTCACCATCTAATCTGATCCAACAATATGATATATTAATTGAAATATAATACAGAAATCCAGGGGCGTAGATTCCAGGGGTGATTGGGTGGGAGGTAACACCCCCAATCATCATCATCCCCCCCCCGATGAGTCTCTGTGGTTTATACCAGTCCCCCGTATGTACTGTTCGAGTCAAATATGACCTGCCATAGGAAATTAATGGGTGAGACTATGACACAGAGCATTTTTTTTCTAGACACAATGCAGAACACACATAAATGAAGGTTTGACACTATAAAACATCCACAATGTGACACACACACACACAAACATGAACACACAGATGTTCAAGCTAAATCTGTGCCCTTGCATAAATGTAACTACAGAAACATTTGCTGTTATCCATTTGTTTTGCTTGTAAATGGCTTTATCATGTTGAAAAATATACAAAAGAAACAGGACTAATTTTAATTAAACATCTAATTTTAAAATGTATTTTATAATGTGCTGTGTTGGCTTGAATAGGTTATTCTACTTTTTAAATATAACACAATAATAACAGACTGATTAACCTGCCTTTTAACCTCAATACACCTGACTTAAACATCACCTCAAAGATCAGACTTGCTCTTTCAAGGATTTTCAGCTCTCTATTCCTGTGAGCGATTCTGACCTATATTTAATCACCCTGACACGCAGAGACCAAAATAGAGACATATAGATTACACACACCACCAGCCGATCTGGCAGGAAAATCTTTGGATGCAGCATAATGTAAAATCAATATTTTTCAGTTACAGATGACATTGTATAAATACAGTATTCACCGTCAGCCATGATCACTTTAATCCATGAGTGAAAGTGTCCAATAACAGGGTGGTTACTGAGATAAAGTGAGTATTATTCGGCTGGTCATGAGACCATAACATGGCAGCCCCCATGTGGGGACCCTCAAATTGTAGATTTTAAACGTTTTTATAAGGTTACTGATATGACTATCACCCCTGCAGTCGCGGGTTTGAATCCAGAGTGTGCTGAGTGACTCCAGCCAGGACTCCTAACCAACCAAATTGGCCCAGTTGCTAGGGAGGGTAGAGTCACATGGGGTAACCAAATTGGCCCGGTTGCTAGGGAGGGTAGAGTCACATGGGGTAACCAAATTGGCCCGGTTGCAAGGGAGGGTAGAGTCACATGGGGTAACCAAATTGGCCCGGTTGCTAGGGAGGGTAGAGTCACATGGGGTAATCAAATTGGCCCGATTGCTAGGGAGGCTAGAGTCACATGGGGTAACCAAATTGGGCCGGTTGCTAGGGAGGGTAGAGACACATGGGGTAACCAAATTGGTCCGGTTGCTAGGGAGGGTAGAGACACATGGGGTAACCAAATTGGTCCGGTTGCTAGGGAGGGTAGAGACACATGGGGTAACCAAATTGGGCCGGTTGCTAGGGAGGGTAGAGTCACATGGGGTAATCAAATTGGCCCGGTTGCTAGGGAGGCTAGAGTCACATGGGGTAACCAAATTGGGCCGGTTGCTAGGGAGGGTAGAGACACATGGGGTAACCAAATTGGTCCTGTTGCTAGGGAGGGTAGAGTCACATGGGGTAATCAAATTGGCCCGGTTGCTAGGGAGGGTAGAGTCACATGGGGTAACCAAATTGGGCCGGTTGCTAGGGAGGGTAGAGTCACATGGGGTAACCAAATTGGCCCGGTTTCTAGGGAGGCTAGAGTCACATGGGGTAACCAAATTGGGCCGGTTGCTAGGGAGGGTAGAGACACATGGGGTAACCAAATTGGGCCGGTTGCTAGGGAGGGTAGAGTCACATGGGGTAATCAAATTGGGCCGGTTGCTAGGGAGGCTAGAGTCACATGGGGTAACCAAATTGGGCCGGTTGCTAGGGAGGGTAGAGACACATGTGGTAACCAAATTGGTCCGGTTGCAAGGGAGGGTAGAGTCACATGGGGTAACCAAATTGGTCCGGTTGCTAGGGAGGGTAGAGTCACATGGGGTAACCAAATTGTCCCGGTTGCTAGGGAGGGTAGAGCCACATGGGGTAACCTCCTCGTGGTGGTGATTAGTGGTTCTCTCAATGGGGCGTGTGGTGAGTTGTGTGCGGATCGTGGAGAGTAGCATGAGTCTCTGCGGTGTCATGCACAACGAGACACGTGATCAGATGCGCGTATTGATGGTCTCAGAAGCGGACGCAACCGCATGTCCCACCTCAATCCTCCGCCACCCGGATTGAGGTGAATAACCGCACCACCATGAGGACGTACTAAGTAGTGGGAATTGGGTATTCCAAAATTGAGGAGAAAAAGGGATTGTAAAATAAAAATGACAATTGCCACCCGAACACAAAACGTACATTTTTTACAGAGATTCGATGCGTCTATGTGGTTTTATCAAACAGTCCCCCATTCTTACTGTTCGGATCAAATTTGTCCTGCCATAGCGAATGAATGGGTGAGACTATGACACAGAGCATTTCAAAAATAAAATAAAAAATAATACATCAGACACAATGCGACACAAACACAAACATGCACAGAGGCATCATTTATCAGTGGGACATGTTCCTAACTCTTTTTGCCTTGGCCAGTTTTGTCCCGACCAATATTTGAAATGGCTTTCCTCATGCAAGTGTCTTATGCAGAAGAAACATTGTCAATACTTGAGCAGGTCTTTTCATTACTTTCATGTGGTATAAAGCCCTATTCGGTTGGGACTAGTTTTCCCTGGGAGGCAAAGGAGATCCGTGTTTCGTGACGTACTCCGTGACAATTCCAGAGCATATTACCGACCGATTTTTGGCTACCTCAAGGGTCCTCTGAGAAATCTAATCCTGACCGAATGTGAAAGCCTGTGATTGCTCATATTGAATTTTCACAATGCTTCTCCTCGTGTATTTTGACCTGCATGAATCGCACTTATGGGCGCGGTGTGCACCTTTCAATTTGAATATCAATTTTTTTGTCATCCGACAAGCATGCTATGGATTAAACTGTGTGAGTTCACGTTCCCAAATGAACATGTGTAACATCATCCATTCTGCTCATAATGTTAATTAATATATGTCTTGATTCAGGTCTTAGTAGAGGTGATTGTTAATAAAGAGTTCACAGCATCAATGGAAGTGTGTTTGAGATGTTATGAGCAGTTCTGTTTACTTACACTAATGTTATCCTCAAAAAGGAGCTCCGAATTGCCATTAAAGATATAGGGATCGAGACCCCAACCTTACCCTTTCCCTAACTTTAACCTATTTGGATTTGGGACAACCCCCTTTGGAATAACCACGCCCCATTTTAAGTAATCCCACCCTCTTTTGGAGATTCCGCCCCTGTTTGAAGGTCTCCGGCTTGCTGCTATAACTACTTGGGAAAACCGTGCAGTTCACGGTAATATCCCAGTCATTCCTATGGAAAGTTTAGCGAAGCTTTTCAGAGCGAGCAATGTTACCGAGGGGGCGGAGCTTAGCATAGGGTCAGTATAAAACACAATCTAAGCTTTTTATAATGTACACTGTAAAATGAGTGAGTGGTGGTGGCGTTGTGGGCTAAAGCACTGAACTGGTAATCAGAAGGTTGCTGGTTTGATCCCCACAGCCACCACCATTGTGTCCTTGAGTAAGACACTTAACTCCAGGTTGCTCCAGGGGGATTGTCCCTGTAATAAGTGCACTGTAAGTCACTTTGGATAAAAGTACATAACTGGTAATCAGAAGGTTGCTGGTTTGATCCCCACAGCCACCACCATTGTGTCCTTGAGTAAGGCACTTAACTCCAGGTTGCTCCGGGGGGATTGTCCCTGTAATAAGTGCACTTTAAGTCGCTTTGGATAAAAGTGTCTGCCAAATGCAGAAATGTAAATGTAAAATAATACCAGGATTATACATGATTTAACGATAACATTTAACTGTGATATCAATGCGATTCCATTGCATTGGGAAACCCTACATTGGTGGAATGATTAATGATAAGTTCTACAATTAATATATAATTAATAAAGCTTATTGCTCTACTGCATGGGTCAGTAACGTAGACACACATGCCAATGGATGCAACTACATTGACAATAAATGCCAAAGACTCCCTTGTATTGCTCAAAGAGAAATGATTTATGGGGGTGACTGTGTGTAAGGCAATAACATTTTTAATGACTATGAACTAATATGATACTGTGGTGTCTTCCCATCATTTCAGTGTATCTGGTGGCTCTTTCAGATGCTGTGAAGGGTGTGCAAGTGTGTGTTTTGGGGGTTCGGCCCTTGGTAGTGTCTAGTGTGAGTGTGTATGACAGATGAGGAATAGCGCTCTAAAAATAACCCAGAATTTTAACACCCACCCTCAGACCAAAGCAGTCGACTCGCGTCTCTTCTTGACCCAAACAACTGAAAAACAGAGAACAGCAGACATTGAAGAATAAATAGAAATCAGGAGATATTTGGCGAGTCTGACAGCAGTAAGACGACCTCTCAGGATGATAAAACATCCGCCAACGGTTTGAGAAATTGTGTATCTTTTGGGTTTTATATTTACACTCTAATGCTGTTGATGATGAGCTCTCGGAGGAAGTTTGGAGTGAAGAAAGACGTCTCTGAAATTAAAGAGGAATACGCCACACCAAACGGCTATGAGCTTGAGAAACATCTCACACACGGCAGTGTGGCCTATACACACGTCAATGAGGTCTGGCCTAACGTCTACATAGGAAACGAGTGAGTCCACTACTATTGTCAATCAATGGGTCTGTTATAAATCTAGTGTGCTAACTTGCTGCCTACATAGGCAGCTTCCTTTGAAATTAGCTTAATTATGGAACCACCTTTGCAACGGCAGCTCACTTGGGCCACATTCACACCAATTAGTTGTTAGTTTCCTAACATTGTTTTCCAAAGAGAGTGTGTTCATCTCAATTTTCAGTGGAGGAAAACGCCGTTCCAGTGCGGATGGTGTATACGTATTTAAAAATCAATGCATTTGAACCGAAAACGTATTAGGCCGCATTCATGCTAATTCGTTAAGTCTTTTAGTTTTGAATGTCATCGTTTTCCAAAGTATGTGGTATCGAAACGTTCCACTTTTGGTGGAGGAAAATGCCGTTCTACTGCGGAAGGCGTAAACTGAGCAAAATCAATGTGTTTTTAACGGAAAGTGTGCCCCATCCTTTTTCGGTTTGTCTAAAGCATGCGGTAATGTAGAGCATTTTCGAAACACTCTGTCGTGGCCTGTTGTGTGTTCAACAGATCCAGTGTTCAATGGCAATTATTTATTGTTAGGACAGTGAAAAGCTTTTTTATACACTTTTTCTCCCCATTTTGGAATGCCCAATTCCCACTACTTAGTAGGTCCTCGTGGTGGCGCGGTTACTCACCTCAATCCGGGTGGCGGAGGACAAGTCTCAGTTGCGTCCGCTTCTGAGAACGTCAATCGGCGCATCTGATCACGTGACTCGTTGTGCATGACACCGCGGAGACTCACAGCATGTGGAGACTCATGCTACTCTCCACGATCCACACACAACTCACCACACGCCCCATTGAGAGAACCACTAATCACCACCACGAGGAGGTTACCCCATGTGAGGTTAGCCAGTATTGACGCTGACTATCACAACTGGAGTTACGAGTTTGAATCCAGGGCATGCTGAGTGACTCCAGCCAGGTCTCCTTAGCAACCAAATTGGCCCGGTTGCTAAGGAGGGTAGAGTCACATGGGGTAACCAAATTGGCCCGGTTGCTAGGGAGGGTAGAGTCACATGGTGTAATCAAATTGGCCCGGTTGCTAGGGAGGGTAGAGTCACATGGGGTAATCAAATTGGCCCGGTTGCTAGGGAGGGTAGAGTCACATGGGGTAACCAAATTGGCCCGGTTGCTAGGGAGGGTAGAGTCACATTGTGTAATCAAATTGACCCGGTTGCTAGGGAGGGTAGAGTCACATGGGGTAACCAAATTGGCCCGGTTGCTAGGGAGGGTAGAGTCACATGGGGTAACCAAATTGGCCCGGTTGCTAGGGAGCGTAGAGTCACATGGGGTAACCAAATTGTCCCGGTTGCTAGGGAGGGTAGAGTCACATGGAGTAACCAAATTGGCCCGGTTGCTAGGGAGGGTAGAGTCACATGGGGTAACCAAATTGGCCCGGTTGCTAGGGAGGGTAGAGTCACATGGGGTAACCAAATTGGCCCGGTTGCTAGGGAGGGTAGAGTCACATGGTGTAATCAAATTGGCCCGGTTGCTAGGGAGGGTAGAGTCACATGGGGTAATCGAATTGGCCCGGTTGCTAGGGAGGGTAGAGTCACATGGGGTAACCAAATTGGCCCGGTTGCTAGGGAGGGTAGAGTCACATTGTGTAATCAAATTGACCCGGTTGCTAGGGAGGGTAGAGTCACATGGGGTAACCGAATTGGCCCGGTTGCTAGGGAGGGTAGAGTCACATGAGGTAACCAAATTGGCCCGGTTGCTAGGGAGGGTAGAGTCACATTGTGTAATCAAATTGACCCGGTTGCTAGGGAGGGTAGAGTCACATGGGGTAACCAAATTGGCCCGGTTGCTAGGGAAGGTAGAGTCACATGGGGTAACCAAATTGTTCCAGTTGCTAGGGAAGGTAGAATCACATGGGGTAACCAAATTGTCCCGGTTGCTAGGGAGGGTAGAGTCACATGGGGTAACCAAATTGGGCCGGTTGCTAGGGAGGGTAGAGTCACATGGGGTAACCTCCTCGTGGTGGTGATTAGTGGTTCTCTCAATGGGGCGTGTGGTGAGTTGTGTGTGGATTGTGGAGAGTAGCATGAGTCTCCACGTGCTGTGAGTCTCCGCGGTGTCTTGCACAACGAGTCACGTGATCAGATGCGCGGATTGACGCACTCCGAAGCGGAGGCAACTGAGATTCATCCTTCGCCACCCAGATTGAGGTGAGTAACCGCACCACCACGAGGACCTACTAAGTAGTGGGAATTGGGCGTGCCAAATTGGGAGAAAAGGGGATGAGAGATGTAACAGGTGTTTAAGCATCTCTTTTCACCATGCAGCTGTACATTACGCAAAGAATTTTTGCTATTTCTGCCTTTCGGGAATCCAGTGTAGACAGCCTCAAGCTATCGCGTCAACTGACGTGCCCGCTGTAGACAGGGTGTAAGTGTGGATCATGGGAGTCAACGTAGCAAAAACAAAAATGTGTGAATGGTGCCTTTCCATACAAAAAAGTGAGTTTGACAGATTCTACCTTGACAATCATCTTTAGTCCATGACTAGTCTAGACATATTGTGTTTTTGTGAAGAGAGACGGCAAAAGACCGATACAAACTGAAGAAGATGGGCATCACACACATCCTGAACGCTGCCGAGGGTGAGTGGAACAGTGTGGATACAGGAGCTGAATACTACAGAGACATGGACGTGGATTACTACGGTATCACAGCAGAGGACGTGCCCACCTTCAACCTCAGTCAATACTTCTGTTCAGCAGCAGAATACATTCACCAGACCCTCAGAAACCCACAGAGTGAGAGCTGAGCTGCTTCTTATGACCTCAGATCCTTTAGATCTAAAGGCTTATAGTGTGCTGCATATAGACAATACACAGCATGGGCTTGTGTCGATGTTTGTTTGTTTATTTCTGCAGATAAGCTGCTTGTTCACTGTGTGATGGGTCGTAGTCGCTCCGCCACACTTTTCCTGGCGTACCTGATGATCTACGAGAACATGACGGTCGTAGACGCCATTGATCACGTCAAACGTCGGCGACGCATCATCCCAAATTGGGGCTTTCTGAAGCAGCTGAGAGAACTAGACTCTGACCTGCTGGAAAAGAGAAGAGCTACAAACACACAAGCTCAGGAGACCGCTCTTAAATAAACCAAAAACACGGTTTACAGTGGCCACAGTCACATCACATTACATGCTTTTTTGATTGAAGGACTACAAATGAATTCATAAACATATATTTCCATCAGTGTATTTCCTGATGGATATATCAGTCCAGTATGCAAATAGTACAATGGCATCATTGTTGTTGGTCGGAGTTTGGCTGGTTGGCACAGGCCACTTAACCAGGGCGTAACCAAGGGCGTAGACTCGGTTTGAAAGTTGGTTGGGACACATTACAAGGAAAATGTTGGTTTTAAGAAACGAGGATGTTATTCTGGTAATACAGGCCAAACGACATTATTTCCCATTACTCTGCCACACCCCATTAAATTTTAGCCTGAATTTTGTTTGTTTACTTGTTTTTGGAAGAATAAACAGGTTTATTTAGTGGAGGAAAATACAATATGTGATAAACAGGTTGGATTATATGATGACGATATGCAATAAACATAAGATTAATGTCTCAAAATCATATTCAATTGATTTTTAGCAGGGGCGGAGCCAGGAGTTTTTCCAAAAGGGTGGCCAGGCAGGGGCAAGCGAGCAGTCTGTGGTGGCACAGAAATATTCGGGCAGCATTGTTATATCGTCGGATTGGCAACAGGTTTGGCGACCTAGGTTTTGTACATTTGTACAGAGATGATTTCACCACTAAAGAACTCAATTGTGCCAAAAAAATGACTAAAAGAACCATTGCGAGTGGGGTGGCCAATGGGGTGACCAGGCTTTGGTCCATGGTGGCCACGGCCGCCCCTTGCCACCTCCTAGCTCCGCCACTGCTTTTTAGAAGATCTACAATGAGAAAACAAGGGAAGAGGTGGGACAATAATGTGTGAATGAATTGTGAAACTGAGGAACTTTAATAGTAATTCAAATGAAAATAAACACATAGTATAACGTTAAAGTACTTTCCATAAAAATTGCTCACAGGGTTGTAACTTGCCTATTTTGATTATTGGGGGGACACGTTAAAAAGAGCTTAAAAATGGTTAAAAACGCATCTCGAGAGGCCTGTTCTGTTTGTTGTTCTGCATCTTGTTTATTTGTAGCGCAAGGGAACGTTTCGTGTGCAAATGGCGCCTTTATTTGATCCTTATTGATTTGACGACAAAGGCCGCGTGAAACTTTCAGAAATGAAGCATTATGGGGGTCTTTTTAATATTAAAATGAAATTTATTGTGCAGCAAAAATGTCAAAGTTTAAAGTAGATTTATTCATTTAATTTTGGATTTTTAACTATTTTATATATATCTTATATATATATATATATATCATAATGTGCATCAGCCCGCTAGCAGCCCACCGGGAAAAGTCCCGACTCTCCCGTGTGCCAATATGACCCAGGGGAACACATAGTGTAGGCTAGGTTATTTTGGTAAAAACCTAGCAAACTAATAATAAGGTAATATATATTTGCGCGTGAACACACACACACACACACACACACACACACACACACACACACTCACGCACAAATGTCAAAAAAGAGACGTACAAGCTTGGAACAATTAAAATCTTTTTACTGAATTGGCAGAAAGAATAAAAGAAAAATCCTCCCACATCTGATACAGTTTATGCATATTTAAACATTGTGCGTTTAAGATACGATTTGGTGTTTCATTACAGTACAGACCCAAAAGACAAAAACCTCTGAAGTTATAAAGAGGTTAAATTCATTCAAATAATCCGGTTACGTTAATCGATATGATTTTAGATTATGTTTGAGAATTATAAATGTGAATGCACTTCCTTTGAAGGATAGAATAGATCTTTTTTAGCTTATACTGTATAGAGTTTCACATCATGGAGTGTATTCATGTGGTCGCCGTTATCCTGATAAATGCCCATAACAGTGAACGTCTGTAAACAAATGCAGAGGCACGCAGGTTGTGTTGCTGGAATTTCACAATAAAATGAGATGGAAAGATTCATAGTTGGGATAGGAAGAGAGCGAGAGGACAGTTAGTGGAAATCGGGTTTTTCGGGGAAGGTGCAGCCGACTCGCTGGATGATGACATTGGCGGCGTAGTGTCCTGCGCGGATGCACTCTTCCAGGGACTTCTCCTGAACCAACTCGGACAGGAATCCTGCAGATCATACATGCACGAGTCATTCTCACAAACGGGTGCCTTAAAGAATGTTTCTGTAACATTCCATTTCTGTAACATTCCATTTTTTGTAACATTCCATTTCTGTAACGTTCCATTTTTTGTAACGTTCCATTTTTTGTAACATTCCATTTTTTGTAACATTCCATTTCTGTAACATTCCATTTTTTGTAACGTTCCATTTTTTGTAACATTCCATTTTTTGTAACATTCCATTTCTGTTACATTCCGTCAGACAAATAGTGTTTATAAGTGTTCAATTGCATTGCACCATCACAAGCTTAATGAATAATATGAATATGCAGGATATGACCTACGGGTCAGTGGGGAATGATTAACTGCATGATTTTTATTTTAATTTAATTAATTGTGCTAGATTAACATGTTAAAGCAACAGCTCTGTGTGTGTGTGTGTGTGTGTGTGTGTCACTAGTCCAGATCGACAAATACTGGAATAATTGCACAAAGCTTAAATCAATTTAAATCAAATCGTCAGTAGTTATTTGAGGAATCGTTTACCTCCCACAAAAGCGTCGCCAGCACCGTTAGTGTCAACAATGTCATTCTGGTCAATGTCTAACACAGGAAACATTTTCACTTTGTCACCTGAAACAAGGAAACACAATAAAAACTAGTGACAACAGACACTCTGATGAGCATCAGATCATTTCTATTATTGATAAGTGTACCACAGTAACTAGGTAGTGTATTAAGAAGACACTTACTTTACGCCTTTAATATAATAATCTGTACTTTCGAGCTGACAAAAATACTGAAACATTTACGGCCAATTCACACGGGATAAACAATGTCTAGAAATCGCATCTTTTTCACTCGTTGTCATAGCGCCAAAATTGTAACAGTGTTTCCGTTAACTAGTAATTACCATTGACTGTTAAAATGTCCTAATGTCCGATAAATTAAACCATCGTTGGACACAATGTCCAGTGAAAATATTAACAAGCGTCAATACCTGAACTTGTCCAAGTTTTCTGTCCGTCTTAGTAGCGTGTTTACTTGTAATGTTTGAAATTCAGCTATGCAAAAAAACTCACTTCACAGACTTCAATGTATTCTGCAGCGCTGACATGAGTCATGTGATGACCATTTACACTTATAAATATCACTCGCTTCATAGACTTCAATGTATTCTGCAGCGCTGACACGAGTCATGTGATGACCATTTACACTTATAAATATCACTCGCTTCATAGACTTCAATGTATTCTGCAGCGCTGACACGAGTCATGTGATGACCCTTTACTCGTATAAATATCACTCACTCCATAGACTTCAATGTATTCTGCAGCGCTGACACGAGTCATGTGATGACCCTTTACTCATATAAATATCACTCGCTTCATAGACTTCACTGTATTCTGCAGCGCTGACGCGAGTCATGTGATGACCCTTTACTCGTATAAATATCACTCGCTTCATAGACTTCAATGTATTCTGCAGCACTGATGCGAGTCATGTGATGACCCTTTACTCGTATAAATATCACTCGCTTCATAGACTTCAATGTATTCTGCAGCACTGATGCGAGTCATGTGATGACCCTTTACTCGTATAAATATCACTCGCTTCATAGACTTCAATGTATTCTGCAGCACTGATGCGAGTCATGTGATGACCATTTACTCGTATAAATATCACTCGCTTCATAGACTTCAATGTATTCTGCAGCGCTGATGAGAGTCATGTGATGACCCTTTACTCGTATAAATATCACTCACTCCATAGACTTTAATGTATTCTGCAGCGCTGACACGAGTCATGTGATGACCCTTTACTCATATAAATATCACTCGCTTCATAGACTTCACTGTATTCTGCAGCGCTGACGCGAGTCATGTGATGACCCTTTACTCGTATAAATATCACTCGCTTCATAGACTTCAATGTATTCTGCAGCGCTGACGTGAGTCATGTGATGACCCTTTACTCGTATAAATATCACTCGCTTCATAGACTTCAATGTATTCTGCAGCGCTGACGAGAGTCATGTGATGACCATTTACACGTATAAATATCACTCGCTTCATAGACTTCAATGTATTCTGCAGCGCTGACGCGAGTCATGTGATGACCATTTACACGTATAAATATCACTCACTTCATAGACTTCAATGTATTCTGCAGCGCTGACGTGAGTCATGTGATGACCATTTACACGTATAAATATCACTCACTTCATAGACTTCAATGTATTCTGCAGCGCTGACGTGAGTCATGTGATGACCCTTTACTCGTACAAATATCAATCGCTTCATAGACTTTAATGTATTCTGCAGCGCTGACGAGTCATGTGATGACCATTTACACGTATAAATATCACTCGCTTCATAGATTTCAATGTATTCTGCAGCGCTGACACGAGTCATGTGATGACCATTTACTCGTATAAATATCACTCGCTTCATAGACTTCAATGTATTCTGCAGCGCTGACGTGAGTCATATGATGACCATTTACTCGTATAAATATCACTCGCTTCATAGACTTCAATGTATTCTGCAGCGCTGACACGAGTCATGTGATGACCCTTTACACGTATAAATATCGCTCACTTCATAGACTTCAATGTATTCTGCAGCGCTGACACGAGTCATGTGATGACCCTTTACTCGTATAAATATCGCTCACTTCATAGACTTCAATGTATTCTGCAGCGCTGACACGAGTCATGTGATGATCATTTACTCGTATAAATATCACTCGCTTCATAGACTTCAATGTATTCTGCAGCGCTGACACGAGTCATGTGATGACCATTTACTCGTATAAATATCACTCGCTTCATAGACTTTAATGTATTCTGCAGTGCTGACACGAGTCATGTGATGACCATTTACACGTATAAATATCACTCGCTTCATAGACTTCAATGTATTCTGCAGCGCTGACACGAGTCATGTGATGACCCTTTACACGTATAAATATCACTCGCTTCATAGACTTCAATGTATTCTGCAGTGCTGACACGAGTCATGTGATGACCCTTTACACGTATAAATATCAATCGCTTCATAGACTTCAATGTGTTCTGCAGCGCTGATGTGAGTCATGTGATGACCCTTTACACGTATAAATATCACTCGCTTCATAGACTTCAATGTATTCTGCAGCGCTGACGCGAGTCATGTGATGACCCTTTACACGTATAAATATCACTCGCTTCATAGACTTCAATGTATTCTGCAGCGCTGACGCGAGTCATGTGATGACCCTTTACTCGTATAATAATCCCTCATATTTGCACATTAATCATTGCTCTTCACAATCACAAAAGTGACCGATTATGCTTTCAAAACGGCATATTTCTCCAAAAGGTGGAGTTTGGATCCCTGAAATTTGTTTTTTTACTTCATGCATTTATTAATTTTGTGGAATTTGACATATATGCTGAATCAAAGCAAGAACTAGTGGTTGAAAAACACTGTATTAACCTAATCCCATCTGATTAGGTCTTAAGTGGACGATTCTTGGCCTGAATGTGTTGCTATTATTCCCCACCATGTGTAGTTGAAATAACCGATCCTTATTTATACCAGTATACCGCCAACCGCTAATTGTAGCATTTGGATTGTGGAACGTACCAACAGTGGCCACAGTGTCATCTTTGCCTTGAGTAAAAACCACAATCCTTTGTCTGTTCTTGTTGACTTTGGGTAGAGACTGAACCTTCCGCGCGATCTCCGCAATATCTTCTGACTGCAAAAACACAAGTAGACATTAGACATACCAGATAACTAAGAGATGCGAAACTGAATTCAACTGAAATTACAGCTGCACTTCCTCACCTCAAAGCCCTGCTCCTTTGCAAACGTAGCAGCCTCCTGGAAAACAACAGATAGTCCGTTAAAGCAAACTTTCTATTAAATTGTTTGGTGCAGTTCAATACTTGGCCACCGGAGTCGCCAAAACGCTCACCGTTTCATTCCCGAAGATGATATCAACGTACGGCATGACCTTCATGAGCGGCTCTTTGAAGAACTGACTGATGAAGGGGGCCGACAGATTGAGACCGAAGATCTTGTTGTTGTCAGACGCGTGTTTGGCCACTTTAAGAATGGACTCCGGAGACACGGTCAGAAAGAAACCCTACATGAGAGAGAGAGAGAGAGAGAGACATGCCAAATTCATACGTATGCACAATATAAGATGGTCTACAAAACTAACTTCAAGCATGTTAGTATAGGTCCTTACTTAGATTTTCAAGATCATGAGAAACATCAATTTAGCGTTTGTGTACTTCACTTACTGCGATGTAGAAGACTCGTGCTCTCTCCACCAGACTCCAGTTACTCTCAATATCAAGATGCTTTTCTTTATTATAACAGTTTGCTGCTGCCAGGTTTGCGATCAGAGATCTACACACACACACACACACACACACACACACACACACTTAAACATTGTTCCTAGAGAGAGTTTTAAATATAAATCTATGTAGCGCGGATGAGGGCTGGGCAGGAATGACGCACGCCCGGACCCCAATCAGCCTGATGAGGCGAGCGAGGGATAAAGGCGACCCGGAGACGACAGTTAGAGAGAGAGAGAGAGCTTCAGGCAGCTGTCCTGCATGTTTGGTTGTTATTTGGCTTTTGCCTTAATTCACTATTAAATTAGGAGGTGCACCTTCAAGCCGGTTCTCGCCGCCTCCTTTCTCTTTCAACCCCTTTACATTAGTGCCGAAACCCGGGAGGAAGGAGGGATGACCCTACTGCCGTCCACCAGGGGATGGAGTACCCAGACCACCGTTTGCAAGGCAAGGAGGAACTGGAGTCCCCGACCGCCTGGAGCGATGGAGCCACTGCCAGGGTTGGAGGAGTGCCCTGCCGGCCGCCAGACACGCGGAGGGGACGAGGGAAGACCGCCATCCGTAAGGGGAGAATCGACTCTTAAAAATGTATCTAAAAGTGCTAAAGGATTTAGAGATGTACTGGGAGTAAAAACAGCCCAGAAACCGGGAAATAAGGAATTACGTTTTTTGGTTATCCCTTTTTCTTCCCAATTTGTAACGCCCAATTCCCAATGTGCTCCAAGTCCTCGTGGTGGCGTAGTGACTCGCCTTAATCCGGGGGGCGGAGGACAAATCTCCGTTGCCTCCGTGTCTGAGACGTAGCGCATGTGGAGGCTTCACGCTACTCTCCGCGGCATGCACGCACAACTATAAATATACTACATTTATAATAGTTTTATGGATTTTTGGAGTTTGACAGTTAATAAATGTAATGCAATGTCAATTAAGTATATATTATAATTGATGCATGTACATGCGTGATTGAACATGTATGTTGTTTGTAACCTGTTGTCTCCAGTGATGCAGGCCGCACATGTTCCCGTGGGTTCTTCACTCTGTTCATAATAATGAGCATCAACATGAGCGTCAGCTGCTTTCCGCTTCAGAATCTCCCCGAAATGATCAGTACCGATACAGCCGAAGAACGTGGCCACCTTATGAGGCTCCTGGATCATCCACTGAGAATGTAAACAAATCAAACATATTCTGAGATTTACAGAGATCTGTTGGTTCCCTTTATACTTAATCTAAACTACGAAACCATGATCTGTACTGACATTTCAACCACTTTCTCCAAATCCCCCCTGACAGCAAAAGAGCTACTCTATAAAGTGGCGATTAAGTGTGTGTGTGTGTGTGTGTGTGAGTGAGTCAAAGACTTACTTGAGCAATTTTGACAGAGTTCTGTGTGGATCCACCAGCGTGATACTCAACTTTACTCTTATTCACAATCTCGTCAAACCTGAAGCATGACACACAACACACACACACACACACACACACACACACTTGAGTTTGGTGATGCAAACTAGTCAGGTTTGAGTCCTCCCATGAAACTCATCCTGTGAAATCTCATGACTAAAATCATGTCTGCATGCTGTGCAAACCTTTAGTCATTGTTGTGTTTGCATGTGTAATTAGTTCTTATGTACAATTATTATGTTTTATTTGTTTGTTTGGACACCAAGATAAATCATTTTTGTAATGTTATTTTTGCAACTTTTGATTGCTTTGTCGTATCAACAAAAGTTTTTTCTCAGATACAGTTGACATGATTGGGACCAAACAAAAGCAGTTTTTCGGAGCCACCTTATTTACACCCGGATATATATATATATATATATATATATATATATATATATATATATATATATAAAATATAAAATAAAACAAAATAAGAAAAAAGTACTTTTTTGTCTAACTTTTGAGATTTTTCAGCAGTTTCCTAGGCTGAGTCTCAGAATGTATCAATCTATATCATTAAAAAAGCTATTATATAAAGAGTCATAAGCTTTTAATTTTGGGAATGCCACTGAAACAGGAAATCTTTAAAAACGCATTCAGAGCTTAAAGGGTTAATTTACTTTATTTGGTCATAACACTAGTTTTACAATCCTTCCTGGTCTCGCAACTCACAAATATGAGCGTCAACATCTCATTGAAACAAAAATGGCTTTTCATTGGGTACGATTAAAAGTGTAGTCATGACGCAAACCAGGGTCACAAAAAAAACGACAAATTCCCTCGAAATTCACAATGTTGGGGCAAAAACTAAATAATGCCACAGCAGTGAATTCTTCTGATTTTTAATCGTAACATCTGAAGCAATTCTTAATATTCTATTATAGTCCTAGTTATTCATATTATGGCATGAAATACGAATGTGTCTTGATTATTTTTATTTTTAAGAATTTATTAAATTCAAATATTTGACATACACAGATGGGACCGTTTGTTATAAAATCGTTTGAGAAAAAAAAGAAAAAAACCCTAAAAATCAAATCCAGGGGGCAAATATTGCTTTTTAAATATATAATAATTTATAATTTATTATTTATTTAGAGTTGGGAATCAATTCACTGAAACAAGCTGTTAGAATTCAACTTGGAACACATTTAACGCCATTATTGTTTCAATGAGAGACGCCGGTCGGAACTCTCATTCATTGTGAAACATTGTTTCATGATACAATTTTTAGAACACTTCAAAATTTAAAAAAACAACTGAAAGCCATTAATAAACCAATTCTAAAAATATGGAATGTCATCAAAATGCTGAAAAACACAGAGATATTATTTGAAAGCTATATTGCCCTAAATACATCCCATAATTTCCTACTGAGCTTGTGTGAGGTCATAGTAATGATGTCACTCACAGAGCTTTGTGTTTCTCCTCGGCCAGGATTTGATCATTGGGCTTCAATCCATATCTGTGTAAACACACACAAACAAAATCAACGAGTTATTTAGGAACAAATACACCAACAGGGTTCAATGGAATCATAAATACACGTATGACCTTTACAGGACATGCTACATCCATGTCTTAAGTTACATGAACAGTGTGGCACTCAACTACTCACTTATCAAGAAAATCTTTATCCACCACTGCGGAGATGTCCAACAGCGGGTTCCCCATCCCAAACAGAGTGTTCTGACTGCAAACACAGAAACAAATGAGAATAACAGGATTTATAAACAAATGCAAATTCTGTCATAGTTTACTCACCCTCATGTCGCTATAAAATAACTTCAATGGATCACAAAAAGAGTAAACGGAGACCAGGGGCGGTCACGCTTAAAAAGGACGCACGCGTCCGTGATCGTCCCATCTCGCCGGAGTTTAAGCTACGCCTACGTCATACGCCAGAACTCGACTGGCTTGTGAACGCGCGGACGGCCGTTACCAAAAACGCATTGCTTCAGAAGGCGTTTATTAACCTCATGGAGCCGTATGGATTACTTATTTGATGGACGGATGCACTTTTTTGGGCTTCAAAATCTAAGGTACCATTCACTCCCATTATAAAGCTTGGAAGCGCCCGGATATTTAGTAATATAACTCCGATTGTCTTTGGCTGAAAGAAGAAAGTCATATACAGCTAGGATGGCTTGAGGGCGAGTAACTTATGGGATAATATAATTTTTGGGTGAACTAACCCTTTAAATGTAAACAAAGCCTCCTATACATTGTGAATGCTAAATGTTGTAGTATATAAACAAATATAAGACTTAAGATTTTTAGAAGAAGAAAGAGCTCTGTCAGGACATTATAATGGAAGCACATGGGTGCCAGCACCTTTTCCTTTAAAACACAACTATGTTAGTGACGGGTGAAGATAGTGGAAGTGATTTTTGACATTTAACCCCTTGGAATGTGAGGTGAGCTCAGAGAGCCAAACAGACCAGAATTCAGGCTTATCTACAAACCGTGATAGTGATATTGCGAAACATTTCCACGCCAATAAAGCACATTTTTCTTCCCAATTCTCACCACCGATCACCCCTCTTCAGAACAGAACATCTACCAACAACCAAAAAGTGCATTAACCAATATATTAAGTGCATTTTAATAAATAACATTGAAAGAAGCCAAGAAAACGTCGCGATACACCATCAAGTCCAATCTTTTAATGGGCCGTACGTTTAAAGGGTTTAGATGGAATGTGCCCGCGGCGCCCTGAACACATGCTTTAGTGCTGACCAAACCCTTTGAATGCTCACACATTCATGCATGCATGCATGCAAACACAGGCCAACCAGCCCTCAAGTAATCTGAAACGAAATAACTTCAACCCTGAAACCACACAGGTGTGCGGGATGGCCAGAATTCTCATTGAGCTGGTACAAAGTATTTGAACCCATGAAAGTAAATATTAAGACGGGCTATTCCAAGCATTGACATTGAGGATGCAATTTATTTTTCAAGCCTTAAGAAGTGTTTTTGGGAAGTGACTGACTTTAGAATAATCGTACATTTTAAGCATATATGCATTTTGTGTGACTTAAGGAATATATTGCTTATTATGCATGTTTTTTCCTGGTTTGGTCACTAGCCTTACCATAACAAAATTGTACATTTCATTTTTAGCAACATATTTTTGTGTCATGAATGTTTGTATCTATGCATACTTTCATTACATGTTTAGTTTTCTATACTAAACATTGCAACAACTATTTGTTTACAATAGGCTTATTACACAGTTATAAATTAATCAACTCACTTTTGCTGTAAACAATGGCTTAGATGAATTTATTTATAATTTTAAAACAAGTTTAGCCAATGCATTTTTTGTTTTGATTTTTTAAATATTTTTTCTGAAGAAAGATAAACATAAATGATGATCAAAACCATTATATTGAGTGCCGTGGATCAATATTTAACGAGTAATTCATTATTTTGCCAAAAATCACAATTTTCCCCCATGATTTTGGAGCAAAACTACAGGACAAAAAAATAACCCTAGAAAGGTGTCGGTGTTGTCATTTTACTTGTACACAGTGATAAGTAGGTCAGTTACTAAAATCAGTTGACTTCAGCAGCTCTTGTTGCTTTATATGCCAAAAGTCAGAGTCCAAAAATGGGAAGAGGAAAGAAAAAGAAAAAAAAGAGAAAAAAAAAAAACACCCTTTTTTTTGTTGTTTTTCCAAAGTTGGAGTGCCAATACATCTATTAGTATTACATTTATTTTTATATCCTTTTGGCTTCTGGTTCAGAACAAAGTTTTCTTTCTGTATCTTCATATTTAAGGCCCTGAATGATCACAGAGAAATGTATTTATTTCACCAAAAAACACAAATCTCTCACATGTCATTCTTATAATTGTGACAAAACCCCACCTACTTTATCTATATCATATACATCCACTTTATTCTGAGAATAAAGGGGTGAAACACCACCAAAAATCATTATAGATCATGCACGTGGCCCTGAGCCCTAATGCAGAATTATTCCACATGCATGCCAGTAAACAACATGTAATCAGCACACATGCAGAGAAAGAAGGAAATACAGCATGTTGCATCATAGAAACCGGAAGAGCGGAAAAAAGAGACAGTAAGAGTAGTTATGAGTCGAAATACATGAATGATCTCTCACCTGACTGCAGGCATGATTGCACACTTTGATTGTCTTTATTAAATCGCCCCTGCTCGTCCGTCGCGCTCCACGCGCCTGCCTGCTACAAGCGCGTGCGTTTCGATTTCACGTCAAATTTCCTCCAAACCGGAAACCGAAATCGACTACATATGATTGGTTATGCCACAAAATGGGCGGATAGATTGGCTGACGAGCCCATATGTGTATTTTAAGGTCTGAATTATCACGTTTACTATCGTAACATGCGAGCGCGCGCATGAGTTTCGACGCATCTGATGGGACATGCATGACATAAAACTATCAAATAAGAGGACAAATGGTTTGCAAGCATGTTTTCATGTCACATGTCACAGGGGGCTTTGATTCGGACATCCTAAACACGTTGCATCTTCTCTGCTGCATGCATATGACGTTAATACATCAAATAAACAAACGCTTGTGATTGCATGTCTAAATGATGCATGGCACGAGTCCGACTGTTAGACATGATGCAATGGTACATTTTGTACGAACAGCCCTGACAACTCTTGTGCACAGAAGAGATGCATTAGATCGCATCGTAAATGACTCGCATGCATCAGTGTTATCTGGTATTGCATATCAGATGTGCAGCATACTTCTTTGTGAATGTGTTAATAAGCAAAACATCCTCTTCTGACCGTCAAGTCGCGGTTGTTTTCTTACAAAATCTCGATCTGATTCGCAGATGCACATTGTGGTGTTATCTCAAAGCATTAAAACGCACTGTTTACCTCAGTTTCTGCTTGCTGTCTGTGTGTTTCTCCGAGTGAGACATCTTCCGGCCTGCACCTTCCACAATAAATACATAAATGGCATTACTAGGTTGTTTCCTACAGTTTCATGTCCTCCATGTCTTAAAGGAATATTCCGTGTTCAGTGCAAGTTCAGCTCAATCGACAGCAATTGTTGCATAATGTTGATTACCACTAAAATTATTTTCGCCTCGTGCATCGTTTATTAAAAAAACCACAGGAGGTTCCAGTGAGGCACTTACAATGGAAGTCAATGGGGCCAATATGTAAACGTTAAAATACTCACCGTTTCAAAATTGTAGCCAACAATATGCATGATAACATGATTTTAATGTGATAAAATCACTTACAAACATTTTCTGTGTAAAGTTATAGCCAATTTTACTACAACTCTGCCATGACAACATGCCGTGTCATTGTCCACCCCAGGGACAGATTACCGACCAGGCCCTGGGCTTTAAGGCTGCTTAATCTAGTTTGGCGATTCCCCCCCCTCCCTGTAAAGCATTTTGGGCATGAACAATGACCCCCCCCCCCCAACAACTTTTAGGTGGAGGGCGGCCCTTGGAGATAATATGCCCCAGGGCCTTTGCAAGTCATAATCCGTCCCTGGGCCACCCCATTCGCAATTGCCATTTTAATAATTTTTTTGGGTCATTTTTTGGCGCAATTTAGATTTTTAGTGGTGCTAAACTTAACATGTGTGCACAGCAAGGTCCCTACACCTCTCCGTCCCGGGTGTCACTGTACCCCCCGCCAAACCTCTCCGTCCCGGGTGTCACTGTACCCCCCGCCAAACCTCTCCGTCCCGGGTGTCACTGTACCCCCCGCCAAACCTCTCCGTCCCGGGTGTCACTGTACCCCCCGCCAAACCTCTCCGTCCCGGGTGTCACTGTACCCCCCGCCAAACCTCTCCGTCCCGTGTGTCATTTTTTGTAATCGACGTTATGTCACAAATGCTGCCGGTTGAGCTTAACTTGTGTTGAACCAAAATATTCGACAGAACGACAAACACACACACACACACACACACACGTGTCGGACAGCTGCCCGTAACTCTCTCTCTCTCGCACCGCCATCTTCGGTCGGCCTTTATCCCTCTCAAGGGCTAATTAGCCTGATTAGGGGCCATGTGTGTGACCCGGTCCCGCCCTGCCACATTCCTCCCTCATTCTCACAGGCCCACCCTCTAAAAGACGATAGCCGCGCCTCCCCGGGCGGACTGGAAGCGGTCTTCTGGCCTCTGGTGGATGGAACGCCCCGTCACGTTCTCTGGAAACAGAAGGGGTCTACCCGTTCCCAGGCAGTGGTTCTCCCGCTCCAGGCGGTCAGCGAGGAGCCCCTCCCGGGTCACGGTCGACGTTCTCAGATACCGCCGCGTTTCAGCGGCTGGTATGGGTCTCCCTGACCATTCTAGGCAGTCATTTAGGAGCCCCTCTCCCTTGGCGGTCAGCGGCCATACCTCTGTCCCCCGGCAGATGGCACTGGCTCCGTTGGGGTGAACGGTAGTGGCGAGGACTCCACTAAGACGCATCCCCTCCTCCTTCCCGGGTTTCGGCACCAGTGTAAAGGCATTAATGGGAAAGGAGGCGGCGAGAACCGGCTTGACAATATAAATAACAGTTTCATATAAAACTGAAACAAAAAGGGACATTTTGCGGTATTTGTCGTCCCAAACGTATATTTTGACATTTTTGTAAGGGGACATTCTCAGTTGTTTGACCTTTCAGATACTCATTCGGCACATGATGCGTATAAAAACAGACCTTTTAAAGAAAAATAAATGAATATACTCCCGCACAGATGATAATAAGTTCTTTTATTATGACAAGGCACAAAGGTCTCACAGGCTGTCTGTAGAGAAGGTCATTATTTACACTGAACTACTGTCTCCTCAATATTATAGAAGGAAAAGTTATGCAAGGAGCATACTTTCACTCATATAAACATACTTGAGTGCACAATCTGAAGATATTTTAGTAGTGTATCTGGCACAGTGGAAACATGAGGACAGCAGTGTGTGTGTTGTGTGGTTAGAGACAGATTACATTTGCATAGTTCACAGGAGCACATGAAGCACCAGGTCGTAGCACGGTCATCCCTGAACGATAGATTGGATGGTTTATTGATAAATTATGACCTGGATCAACAGGTAAACAACAATTATAGCTTTGGTGAAGTGGATTTTTATAATCAGTATTCTTATACTGAAACATCCTTAAAACCAAACACACTTACATGAGAAGCAGAACTGTGGAAGATGACACAGTTTGAGTGTGTTATGCTTAAAAAATGGGCTGAAAAAAGTATTTTACACCATTTTGCTTCTCCAGTAAATGCATCTTGTTTAGAAGATATTTATATGTTTTTTATGGAAGACAGAAGATAAATGCTGATTATAAAACTGATTCACATACACTTTACATTTAAAAGCACATTTACTCGTATAATCAGCAAAGATTGCAGAATATCAACATCTGTGCTCGTGAAGACAAAATATAAAGATGTGTGTGTGTGTGTTTATGTGTGTGCGTGTGTGTGTGTCTGTCTGTGTGTCTGTCTGTGTGCGAGTGTGAGTGTCTGTGTGTGTGTGTGAGTGTGAGTGTCTGTGTGTGTGTGCGAGTGTGTGTGAGTGTCTGTGTGTGAGTGAGTGTGCGCGAGTGTGTGTGTGCGCGTGTGTGTGTGTGTGCGTGTGTGTGTCTGTGTGTGTGTGTCTGTCTGTCTGTGTGTGTGTCTGTGTGAGTGTGTGTGTGTGTGTGTGCGTGCGCGAGTGTGTCTGTGTGTGTTGTCTGTCTGTCTGTGTGTGTGTGTGTGTGTCTGTGTGAGTGTGTCTGTGTGAGTGAGAGTGTGTCTGTGTGTGTGCGCGAGTGTGTCTGTGTGTGTGTGTGTGCGCGAGTGTGTCTGTGTGTGTGTGTGTGTGTGTGCGCGCGAGTGTGTCTGTGTGTGCGCGCGAGTGTGTCTGTGTGTGTGTGTGTGTGTGTGTGTGTGTGTGTGCGCGAGTGTGTCTGTGTGTGTCTGTCTGTCTGTCTGTGTGTGTGTCTGTGTGAGTGAGTGTGTGTCTGTGTTGTCTGTGTGTGTGTCTGTGTGTGTGCGAGTGTGTCTGTGCGCGTGTGTGTGCGCGTGTGTCTGTGAGTGTGTCTGTGTGAGTGTGTCTGTGCGCGTGTGTGCGCGTCTGTCTGTGTGAGTGTGTGTCTGTCTGTCTGTCTGTCTGTGTGAGAGTGTGTGTGTGTGTGTGATGATGGCATTAGAAAATACATTCAAAGACTGAAAAAGGCAGCTGAAAATAAGAATATGTAAATGAGATATATAGTGTATATATATATATATAAAGTCACTTTAAACTGCATCTACGAAAATCAAAGGCTTCAAAATGCTCTCATTTATTGTTTCTGTAAAAATATCTGAGAAATAATAAAAAATAACGACCTTTGCAAAACATCAGGATTCAAAACATCGCTCCACAAATTAGAAAAAGGAATTGACCCTTATTTTACACCCATGAACATCCTCAGGAATGGTTTGGATATGGAATAGTTTGGTCACCCCTACACGAGGTGGACGTCACGTCTGCAATGACATTTCGGACCTGGCCTGAACCGTTTCTCCATGTGCATGCTGGGATATGTGTGCTGGTTCTGCTCCTCACTGGTACCACGGTGTCTTACGGACCCAGCGGAGGGTGAATCCGGCATCTGTGCGGATCTTGATGGACGCGGCTTCGGCTTCTCTCACGGTCTCCTTCACGGACTGCATCAGGTTCTGAGCGTTATGCACCAACATCTCAGTCGCCTGCAAGAGAGACCCACACATTTGGGATGCTTACAAGTTATTACGCTGATTTGGGAAAGAGTTCGACATTCACAACAGTCCAACAAGAGAAAGATCTGACCTGCTCCGACTCCTCCTCGCTGATATTGGTGCGTCCCAACATGGTGGCCTTCACAGTGGAGAGAATCTTCAATTGTGTGCTGATGGTAGGAATTCTCTCACACACCTACAAAAAGACAGAAATGTTAAAAACTTGGGAATTTTGTCCATAAGAACCAGTGAAGTGGACGACAAAAAAATAAAAATAACCCAGATCTCTTTGCATTCATGTGGATTCTGTCCTCAGATCTGTTTTTGGCCCATTTGACCCAGCTGGGATGGGTTCACTTTCCATTCAAACTATTTTTTTGGGAAACGGAAGGTGCTGTGGTACCTATTGTACCTTTTAGTTTTCTTCTTCATCTGCCATGTCTATGGCAACACTATGAAGCGTACATAGGAAAATAACTAAATTTGGCACACTGGTGGGGATGGGTAAGAATAGCCCCCTGACCAAGTTTGGGGTATCTATGCCAAATTCTATAGCTCCACTGCCAGTTGAAATATCCACAACTTTTGACCGGTATGGTCTACAAACGTATATTTTGCCTCCGATTACTCTCCTTATGATGATTACAATGGCAGTTAGCACTGATTGAGATGCTAATAGTTTTTTATGCTACTCCTACACAAAAATGGCACCAATGATCGTTCAGACCAAGCCGTATAGAAACGACTGAGCAGAATTTTTACTAACACCTTAGTTTAAAAAGTGACGCCACTGCAAACTTGACAAGGTCTATGCAAAACAGAATGTGAGGCTGTATTTTTGCAATGCTTTGGTCTATCGAAACAAAACTTGGTATGTTTCATTAGGACAATGATCTGAGTGTACATGCCAAGTTTGGTAACAGCACCACCTATGGGTCAAGAAATGTAAAAAATTGCAATTTTTGCCCATTTCTTTTGAACTGTTTCCATTACAAAAAATATAGAGTTCTGACAAAACTTGCCGCAATTTTCCCACTCTCTTATTTTTCCCCATTTTTACATGCAAATGAGCTTGCGATTCAGCGCAAATGTTTTCCAGAAGTTCACAGTAATGGTAAACCTGCAGCAAACCTTTGGCGACAATGACGAGTTTGCCGCAACGCTCATTTGCATTTTTTAAAAATGAGTGGCGAATTTGCGGCAAATTTGCCAGAACTCTCGATTTTTGTGAGGGTTGTCCTAAAAATCATGTTTTTGGATTCCTTGAGTCATATGGAATCTAATGATATGGAGTTTGATATGATAACATGATAGCATGACCGACAATATCGCCTGATATTGCCTGGCATGACAAGGTGATGCAACTCTTGAACGTTTTATTAGATTTAAACAAAACTTGGCATGTATCATCGACATCACGTCCTGAGGGTATCTGAACAGTTTGGAGTCAGCGCCACCTATATTTCAAAATTAATACTACATTATATGTATATGCAAATATGCCTATAACTTTAGAATTGTATTCACCAAAAGTTGTTGTCTTGGTCTCTTTATGTTCCTAGCTTTACACAGATTGCATCGGTCACCAATGGTGATTACCATATCAATACACATCAATATACAACCCACTTACTTTAATTCCATCCATTCTTCACAAACATCTGCTCAGATGATCTTCGGAGCAAACACCAGAGAAGTGACTGAACAGATATTCGATTTTCACTACCATTATCGAGATATGCCTTACTGAATTTAACCTATTCTGTCCTAAGAGGCTAGTCGGTTAGCATGCTAACCACATGCTATGCTATCTTAGGATGCTAATCAGCTTGCAGGGTAACCATAAGGGTATTCTATCTATTCAAGCTAATCGTTATCATGCCATACATAGGCTATATTAGCTCAGCATGCTAATCGGTAAGCATGCTAAGCACATGCTATGATATCTTAGCATGCTAATCAGCTTGTAGTGTAACCATAAGGGCATTCCATCTATTCAAGCTAATCATTATCATGCCATACATAGGCTATATTAGCTCAGCATGCTAATCGGTAAGCATGCTAACCACATGCTATGCTATCTTAGGATGCTAATCAGCTTGCAGGGTAACCATAAGGGCATTCCATCTATTCAAGCTAATCGTTATCATGCCATACATAGGCTATATTAGCTCAGCATGCTAATCGGTAAGCATGCTAACCACATGCTATGATATCTTAGCATGCTAATCAGCTTGTAGTGTAACCATAAGGGCATTCCATCTATTCAAGCTAATCATTATCATGCCATACATAGGCTATATTAGCTCAGCATGCTAATCGGTAAGCATGCTAACCACATGCTATGCTATCTTAGGATGCTAATCAGCTTGCAGGGTAACCATAAGGGCATTCCATCTATTCAAGCTAATCGTTATCATGCCATACATAGGCTATATTAGCTCAGCATGCTAATCGGTAAGCATGCTAACCACATGCTATTTTATCTTAGCATGCTAATCAGCTTGCAGGGTAACCATAAGGGTATTCCATCTTCTCAAGCTAATCGTTATCATGCCATACATAGGCTATATTAGCTCAGCATGCTAATTGGTAAGCATACTAACCACATGCTATGATATCTTAGCATGCTAATCAGCTTGCAGGGTAACCATAAGGGTATTCCATGTTCTCAAGCTAATCAGTTATCATACTATACATTGTCTACATTAGCTTAGCGTGATAATCAATGTTTATTTTTGATGACTCATCTTGGATTGCCTCTTGGGCATTGTATTGACCTATCAGCTGGGTTGCGTAGCGTTTAAACCAACGGGAGTTTGCATATAAATCCCGCCTTGGACAACCTCTTGACTTTCCAAAGTTCTGAGTGGCATTAGTACCACTTTTCACCTCTAAGTCCTTTCATTATGTATCAAATGTGCAATCTTCCTATTACTTCTTTGAGGCTTGGCCACGTATTGCTGCTCACAGCTCTATTTGTTATTATTATTTATCAATTCATTAATTAATGATATCTACCATTTCTAAATGATTTAAAATACAAGATCACACTTTGTACTGATAAAATGTAGAGCTTGAATACAATAGTTGCTTTTGATAAACGCATGTGACAAACGCATAAATGTAAACGTAGCGTGAACGCTCTGTGTTTACCTGCAGCAGGTTGGTTCTGATGCGTTTGTCTGTGCACTGCTTGGCGACTTCTTTGGCGAGGAGTGTGACCTCATCGGAGGCTTTGGCGATGTCTTTGGCACACTGGATGAGTGCTCTCTTATTCCCGGTGGCTCCACGCACCAGTCGAGACATCTCCGCCATCAACAGAGCCATGCGCTTAGCCGCACCAATGATGTCATTACCCTGCAGGAAGTTAGCACCCACAGATTAATAACCTGCACATTAGCATACACTCGTAACCCAGCAGGGAGACTCGATGAGACCACTGACCTTGCTCGACCACTTCCGGGCCTCGTCATGTAGCTGTCGGGCGGCCACCATCATGGGCTCGCTGACCATCTCTCCAGCCTGCTGCTCTGGGAACTCGTCGTCCTTCTCCTCGGGTGGTGGAGGTCGGGGAGGGGGCATTTCACCCTCCGGCAGGGGCGGTTTTGGAGGAGCAGCATCGTCGTTTATCTAAATGTGAACCATCGAAACACTGTTCATGTTGTTGCCATGGTTTAACTTAAGCAAAAACAACAACTAGAGGGAACATTCCCAGCATCTGTATCTGCACACATCCCTACTATGTAGTATGCCAAAAGTAGTATGTCAAATGAGTGTTAGCATTAGCCGCGCGGTACCCAGATGAAGTACTACATATGGTGAGAACTACTACATCTACATCTGAAGAGCTCATCCACTGGACACTGTATTTTTAAACTTGTTACTTTAAGTGCTAAATATACCAAGTTGTTACTTTTGTTTAAATTGTACATGACCAACCAGAGTCAATTATTTGGGCATAGTAAAAAAAAAAAATTTTTTTTTAATTTTTAAAATATTTTCTCAATTATTCATTATTTTTGTGTTGTAAATTATTTTATAATAATTTAAAAAAGGTTTATAAAAATAATTAATTTTTAAATATAAATTTATAGATTTTTGTAGATTAATTATTTTTGCATTGAAAAATGTTTGTATAAGTTTGAAAATATTTCTGTGTTGTAAATTTTTTAATAATTTTAAAACAGGTTTTGTAAAATCATTAATTATTTCACATTGTAAATAATTAAATAATCTTATGAATAATGTTTTCAAAATTTTTGTATAGTAATTTAAAATACTTTTTTTGTACATTTATTTTTCCACATTGTAAATGTTTTAACATTTCTAAAATAATTTTGTAAATTTGTTTTTAATTGTTTTTGTGAAATTATTTATTAATAATTTTTTTTGCATTTTAAGTCATAACATTTTTTTTTATAAATAATGTTTTGTAAATTATTAGTTATTTTTGTGGTTTTTAGAAATATTTTTAGATAATTATTATTTAACAATTTTCTCTACAATTTTTAAAAAAACGTTTTTGTAGATTAATTTTTTAACATAATTTTCTAAAATTATTTTGTAAATTATTAATTTTTAATTATTATTTTTGTGTTGTAAATAATTTTTTAATCATATTTTTAAATACATTTTCACATTGTAAATAATAAAAAAAAGTTAAGAATAATGTTTTGTAAATTATAAAAAATATATATATTTTTTTTAATTATTAACTATTTACGCGTTGTAATTTTTTACAAGTTATTTTCATGTCATACACATGTTTATGAATGTATTCACACCAGAAGAACATACTTTATTAACAGTTAGGTTAGGTGCTGGATGGCACTTCTGAGTGACACTGACCTGCAACTGCTCCAGGTCGGGAGGTGGAGGGGGGAAGTCCGGCTCCTGCGGCTGGAACACCTCTCTGACTTTAGCCACGGCACCCAGAATCTTGAAACCAGAGTCCAGGAAACCCTTCTGAAGACCTGCCGACAGAGACAGAAATATTCACATTGTCCTGGTCTGGGTTTATGTTGTGACTTTTGACTTTTGGCATAACAACTTATCCAGATTGCAGCTTACTCGGCACGTATGAATTGAAATATGGCGTGAGTGTCTCACCTTGGTCCTGTATGTTTCCAGCCACTGCCTTGGCATCCATGACCATTGGTGAGATGGTTCTGCTGAGCTCGTCTGAAGCTGCTTTCACCATTTCTCTAAACTTCGGGTCCTCAGAGTTCTCCACCTCTCGTTTTGCCACCAGCATGATCCGATTGGCTCGCCGAGCGATGCTGGTTGCCCCGGCGACCAGCATCTGAGGCTGGTGATTGGCCATAGCTACCTGACACTTATCCAGATCTTTCTTAATGGCTTCTTCTGATGCGTCCAACAAAGACCTGGTGTCGATCGCCTCATCTACCAGACCTGTGTGTGTGAGAGAGAGAGAGAGAGAGAGAGAGAGAGAGAGAGAGAGAGAGAGAGAGAGAGAGAGAGAGTCACTTAGGATGAGAATCATAACAAATGTAACAATTCTCATTCATCATTCATAAGAAGTTACAAATATTGATGGAAAAAAGTTGCGAAAGTTCTAAAAAAGAACATTTTTATTCTTTAGAATGTCTTGTGACTTCGGACACTTTACTGTTCCCAGATCAATTTCAACAGACTTCACAACAGATTCAATTTGTTAAAATTGGACTTCAAAACAAAAGTAAACATTTCAGTTCACCTGTCATTTTCTCAACATTGTCGATCCACTGGTTCTTCATGGTCTCAAAGTGCTCGCTCGCCGCCTGATTACCGGGATTCTTGAGGAGGATTCGAGCTGCTGAAACAACCTGCGAGACAAAACAATTGATTAGGTCCGTCAATAGATTCAATAGATGCTTTTTAGTAATTATTAATCATTTTTCAAATGATGACTTGAGCCAGTGTTATTATTGTTAATGAACATTAAACGAAAATATTTTTCGTTAAATTAAATAAAAATTATAAATACTTCTTCATAATTCCAATTTTTTTTATTATTAATTAATAAAGATTTTTTCTAAATGAAAATATTTTTTGCCAACTAAAATAAAAATCAAAAAATTCTTCATAATTCCAAAAAATACATTTTTATTAATTAATTCTGATTATTTTTAAATTAAAATATTTTTTGTTAACTGAAATAAAAATAAAAATCATAAATAATTCTTCATAATTAAATTTTTTTTATTAATTATGATTATTTTTAAATTAAAATATTTTTTATTAACTGAAATAAAAATTAAAATTCTTCATAATTCCAAAAAATAAATTTTTATTAATTATGATTATTTTTAAATGAAAATATTTTTGTTATAATTTTTTTTAATTTTTAAATAAAAATAGAAATCATAAATAATTCTTCATAATTCCAAAAAATAAATTTGTATTAATTAATAGTTTATTTTAAAATAAAAATAGAAATCATAAATAATTCTTTATAATTCCAAAAAATATATTTTTATTAATTCTGATTATTTTTAAATGAAAATATTTTTGTTATAATTTTTTTTTAATTTTGAAATAAAAATAGAAATCATACAATAATTCTTCATAATTCCAAAAAATACATTTTTATTAATTATGATTATTTTTAAATGAAAATATTTTTGTTATAATTTTTTTGGTTATTTTGAAATAAAAATAGAAATCATAAATACTTCTTCATAATTCCAAAAAATACATTATTAATTAATAAAGTTTATTTTTAAATGAAAATATTTTTTGTTAACTGAAACAAAAATAGAAATCAAATACTTCTTCATAATTCCAAAAAATACTTTTTATTTTAATAAAATGAAAAAAAAACTAGGTAACACTGTACAATAAGGTTGTATTCGTTAACTTCATTAGTTAACATGAGCTAACAATAAACAATACAGCACTTATTAGCTTGTTTAATGCTAATTGTAACATATCCTTGTACATTTTTAAAATCAGAAGCTGTATATGATAACATTAGTTAATGCATATAGAATAAACAATGAACAAAAGTATTTTAACATTCACATTTGTCGTACCTGTGGCGTGAGCTCTCGTGCAGATTTAACCGCGGCTTGGATGCCCTCGACTGTGCTCTTATTGGCAGTGCCCACGGCGGCCGCCTTCTCCGCTGTAGCGCCCAGACGCCCGGCGTGATTCTCAAAGTTTGCCGCCCGCTCATCAAACATCTGAACAGCACCGTCAGATTATATCAGTAACACAGAAGGACATGTTTGTGTGTGTGTGTGTGTGTGTGTGTGTGTGTGTGTGTGTACCTCCTCTCTATTGGAGGTGTTCGGAGGGGCCGTCGCTGCCACAGCCAATAGTTTGACGGGTGTGGTCGTGTCACTGAAGATGTCAGAAACTTCCTGTGTCATGGCTTCCTGCATTTTACCCTTCAGATCCTGCGAAAACACATCAAACACACATTACTCCAGGAAGTGCCTTGTAATACATATACTGGTCCCCCAGAGGGCGCTCTTTCCTGTATCCGTGTATGCGTGTGTGATTTTCAGCATGACCTGTAAATATCAGTGTACTTGATGATTGGTTGTTCAGTGTTGGCATGCATTCATGTAGTTTGTAGACAAAAAATGTCATAAATGTCAATTTTATTTCTTCAAATGTAGTTTTTATGACCGATTTCCACCCTCTCTCTGGCCTCATTCATTAAACTTTTGTAAATATGATAATATACATTATGTATATTATATATTCGGAGTAATCTGCGCATAAAATGGACCTGCAATTCCATAATGGGGTCCGTGTTCCCTCGCTAGTTTTTTAAGAAGCGCAGACATAATGTAAAATTGATTTAGCGAGCACAATAGCGTCTCAAAAGTGAAGACTTACTGTCATCGCATGTTTTTGCTGTCATATGAGCTTCTTTTGTGATCAAACAGTTCAAGATGTCAATAAAAATGGTTTGGGATGAGTGTAAAAAATGGGAGGAGACTACCCGACCACACCCGACCACCATCATTAATCTTCTCTGGTTCAGTCGAGCACGTCGACAGCGTCATTTGTGAAACGTCTCGGGTAAATCTTGGCGGTAACGGTGATATACTTACAACTGAAGAATCATCAGTGAAATTAATAGAATACCTGAAGAGGATCTTTGACCGAAACGCTGTAAGATATCACAGATTTGTACGTTATTCGTCAATGTGTGAGCGTTTTATATTTCTTCCCTGTTGTATTGTGTTTATTTATAGGTTTAACAGCATTAGCATTGATCATATGTTATCAACTGAACGCAATTTATCGATGCCTATACCATTATGAAACCTAAATTATAGAGTTCAAAATAAAACTGTCCAACCAGTCACGTTAGACATTAGCGGGCGTTTATTTTCCCAAGAAAATCAAACGCAAACTGTGTCTTTCCATGAACCTGGAAAAACGATAGTTGAGAAAAAACTAAACGCAAGCAGCAAATAAACGTTTCTAAACGAGTTTAGGCTATTGTTTAATAAGAAAACTTAAGTTTTTACAAATGTGTGTTATTTCAACATCATCGGATGTCATACGCACGATTTATGCGTCGGCGCGTTCGGCCGTCTTGCACGCTATTTACGCCGTTGGCACGTTCGGACGTCGTCGGCGCATTCGGACATCTTGCGCGCTATTTACGCATCGGCAAGTTCGGAAATCTTGCGCGCTATTTATGCGGACGTCCAACCGCGTTTGCGACGGCGCGTTCAGTCATCTTACGCATGTTCGGACGCCTTAGGCACGATTTACCCGTCGGCACGTCCGGACGCCTTAGGCACGATTTACCCGTCGGCACGTTCGGACGCCTTAGGCACGATTTACCCGTCGGCACGTCCGGACGCCTTAGGCACGATTTACCCGTCGGCACGTCCGGACGCCTTAGGCACGATTTACCCGTCGGCACGTTCGGACGCCTTAGGCACGATATAAGCGTCGGCACGTCCGGACGCCTTAGGCACGATTTACCCGTCGGCACGTCCGGACGCCTTAGGCACGATTTACGCGTCGGCACGTCCGGACGCCTTAGGCATGATTTATGCGTCGGCACGTCCGGACGCCTTAGGCACGATTTACCCGTCGGCACGTCCGGACGCCTTAGGCACGATTTACCCGTCGGCACGTCCGGACGCCTTAGGCACGATATAAGCGTCGGCACGTCCGGACGCCTTAGGCACGATTTACCCGTCGGCACGTCCGGACGCCTTAGGCACGATATAAGCGTCGGCACGTCCGGACGCCTTAGGCACGATTTACCCGTCGGCACGTCCGGACGCCTTAGGCACGATTTACCCGTCGGCACGTCCGGACGCCTTAGGCACGATTTACGCGTCGGCACGTCCGGACGCCTTAGGCACGATTTATGCGTCGGCACGTCCGGACGCCTTAGGCACGATATAAGCGTCGGCACGTCCGGACGCCTTAGGCACGTTTTACTCGTCGGCACGTCCGGACGCCTTAGGCACGATATAAGCGTCAGCACGTTCGGACGCCTTAGGCACGTTTTACCCGTCGGTACGTCCGGACGCCTTAGGCACGATATAAGCGTCAGCACGTTCGGACGCCTTAGGCACGTTTTACCCGTCGGTACGTCCGGACACCTTAGGCACGATATAAGCGTCGGCACGTCCGGACGCCTTAGGCACGATTTACCCGTCGGCACGTCCGGACGCCTTAGGCACGATTTACCTGTCGGCACGTCCGGACGCCTTAGGCACGATTTACCCGTCGGCACGTCCGGACGCCTTAGGCGCTATTTACGCGTCGGCAAGTTCGGAAATCTTGCACGTTATTTATGCGGACGTCCAACCGCTTTTGCGACGGCGCGTTCAGTCATCTTACGCACGTTCGGACGCCTTAGGTACGATTTACCCGTCGGCACGTCCGGACGCCTTAGGCACGATTTACCCGTCGGCACGTCCGGACGCCTTAGGCACGATTTACCCGTCGGCACGTCCGGACGCCTTAGGCACGATTTACGCGTCGGCACGTCCGGACGCCTTAGGCACGATTTACCCGTCGGCACGTCCGGACGCCTTAGGCACGATTTACCCGTCGGCACGTCCGGACGCCTTAGGCGCTATTTACGCGTCGGCAAGTTCGGAAATCTTGCACGTTATTTATGCGGACGTCCAACCGCTTTTGCGACGGCGCGTTCAGTCATCTTACGCACGTTCGGACGCCTTAGGTACGATTTACCCGTCGGCACGTCCGGACGCCTTAGGCACGATTTACCCGTCGGCACGTCCGGACGCCTTAGGCACGATTTACCCGTCGGCACGTCCGGACGCCTTAGGCACAATTTACGCGTCGGCACGTCCGGACGCCTTAGGCACGATTTACGCGTCGGCACGTCCGGACGCCTTAGGCACGATTTAAGCGTCGGCACGTCCGGACGCCTTAGGCACGATTTACGCGTCGGCACGTCCGGACGCCTTAGGCACGATTTACGCGTCGGCACGTCCGGACGCCTTAGGCACGATTTAAGCGTTGGCACGATTTAAGCGTCGGCACGATTTACGCGTCGGCACGTTCGGACGCCTTAGGCACGATTTAAGCGTCGGCACGATTTACGCGTTGGCACGTCCGGACGCCTTAGGCACGATTTACACGTCAGCACGTTCGGACGCCTTAGGCACGATTTAAGCGTCGGCACGTTCGGACGCCTTAGGCACGATTTACACGTCAGCACGTTCGGACGCCTTAGGCACGATTTACACCTGCTCCTGGCCTCGTGTAAATCGTGCGTATGCCAACTAACATAACATCAAACTAAAATAACATTTACATGTATAATGATGTTGTGATGTCATAACCAGGACTCACAGCTTCTGTTTTAGCCGTTTTTGCCATTTAGATCCAATAATCTTTCTGTGTGTATCTGGAGCTCTTTAAAAGAGCAAAGAAAGTCCTGTTTTCCACCATCTGCCCACATAAATGGGTTCTTATGACTACCAACTTATAGCTGCTTATGTGTGTGTGTGTGTGTCTCTTACTTGGAGTGTATCCTGTAGCTGTTGAGCGACTGCACGGGATTGTGGACCATCTCCGTCTCCACGAGCTGCTAGTTCGGCTAACTGCGCCATCAGATGCTCCACCTCCTCACATTTACCCAAAAACTCGTGCCTCTGAGAGGCCGGCAACGCATTGGCCAGACGACGGCCCTCGGCAACCAGCCCGCGAATCGCAGCCTGGCCTACAAACACAGACGACAAAAGACGGAAATGTTAAATGAGTAACTCATTTTTGTTTTATTTTAACTGACAATGTCCAGAAACTCACCGACACCACTGTCGTCCAGGTTTGGGTTGTCGATCCATCTCTGAGCTTGCTCGATTTTGCCTTCCAGGTGAACGGCGGCTTTGGCGGGGCGAGTGTTGGCTACGGCTTTACTAGTTTTAGACTGAAGATTCTGCAGAGCCGTGGCGATCTGCTTCGCCAAAGCACGAGCCTCAGGAGTATCACCCTTACCACTACACACACAGACAAGACGAGATAACTAATCAAGAACTGTAATATAGAATTGAAAGTACATGATTTATAAAAGTGTTTAAGTATATCGAAACAAACAAACAATCTTTCACAATCAATACTTTATTTTAAGAGTGTGAAATGTCAGAATAATAGTTCAGAGAATTATTTATTTCAACTTTTATGTCTTTCATCACATTCTCAGTGGGTCAGAAGTTTACACACACTTTGTTTGTATTTGTTAGCATTGCCTTTAAATTGTTTAACTTGGGTCAAATATTTTGGGAATCCTTCCACAAGCTTCCCACAATCAGTTGCTGGAAATTTGACCCATTCCTCTACAATCACAAACCAAAATATAGTTTGCTACTACGAAATCTGTAGAGTGGTTAAAAAAATGACTTTTATTGACACACACAAACACACACACACACACACACACACACACACACAGTCTCTCTACATATATTTGAGTAGATGGGTGGCGCTCTTAATGGCAGCAACAGCCGCATGAATTTGGGCTCCATGTTTTTACTGTTTTTAACTTTAAGTATTAGCCAAGAAATGCACAGATAAATCATATCTTTGAAGGTGACGTATAACCTGAGGGCGAAGACATGTGGATGAAGCCAACTCGGAGAGATTTTGGATGGATTCTAGGAAACACAGCCTTTTCTTTCATAGTGGATTGGACGGAGGCTACTTCTGAGTTTTTTTTAAAGTAATTGTCTCTGTTCCTCTGCTTTCAATGGCACAACTTGGATATATTAACAATACTCACTTCTTCAGAAGCCTAAGACAGTTTGCATCACCCCTGAGCTCAGAAGACATTATTACAGTGGTGTCAGAGACTTTGGCTAAAAGCGGACATTCCAGATTCGCTTGTAACTATTCCTGGATATACCTTACATCGGCGCGATCGCGAGGGCAGCAGGCGAGGAGTCGCCGTACTGTGTCGACTGACTCACTTGTAAGGAGATGAGTATGAAGTCTTATGGGTTAGGTTGCACCATAACCGTCTTCCTCATTATGTGTATTCCACCACGCTCCTCAGTGACGGCCCATCCAGACACACTAATTACACAATATCTGGAACGTTGCCTTGGCAACATCAAATGCAGTTACCAGCATGCTGCAGTTGTCATCCTCGGACACATGAATTGGTACAAGTATGAAACCATCTGTATCAGACATGGACCGAAACAAGTTGTGACGGGAGCAACAAGAAAAGTCAACTTGATTCAATTCGTACAATTCGAGTCACCTGTGCATCTGCCACCTGTTGGCACCTCTGACCATCAAACCATCATGTGGAATGCTGGTGAATGGCCATCCAAGCCCATAAAGTACATCACTTGTAGAAAATGTACATCTGAGGCAAAGGGGCAACTGGGTCTTCTTATGAACACTACTGACTTGTCCTACAGTTATAAGTTCACTGACCCTAAAGCCAAGGTCAGTGCCTTCCATTGTGCCCACTTCCATTATTGGGCCTATTTTGGATACTAACAATGACTGGATGACTGTACAAATTAAAGATAAAAAGTATTGCAAAAAAATAAAAAAATCAAAGACTGCCAAGCAGTGATACTACAAGAACAAGGTGGAGGAGTTGCGTTGCTCTAATTCAAAACAGTGGTTCAAGTCTGTGAAGGCACTAATGGGGATGGAGGGTGATGGGCGAGTTGTGGCACCACAAGAGCCCAACTCCCTGGCCAAGACATTTGCTTCAGGATTGGACCAAGTGGATCCCACTATTCCATCTGAGGAGGATGTTATTACTCATACGCTGTCAAATGGTGCTATACCTCTCCTGAGTATCAGGCAGATTAATGCTAGACTCAAGGCAGGGAAGGCAGCTGGTCCTGACGGCATTGCTTCTCAGGTTTAAAGACTTTTCATGAAGAACTGGCGCATGTGTTTTGTGTTTTTAAAGTTATGTCTTTACAGCAAGTAAAAAACGACTTGAATTGTGATTAGTCACTTTAGACGGTCTCTTCCTGTCTAAAAGGTTGGCTCTTTGGTCAGAATTAGCTGCAATGTGGAGCAGACTGATAGTCAAAAGTAGGCAATGCTTGCAGCTTCACACATACAGTCTCACAGTGTTTGTTAAAAGGCTTCATTGCACATTCACAGAAGTGAAGATCATCGGTACAACACTGTCAGCAACACACACATACAGCCGTTAAATATACTGACAAAATGGGCAAAACCTTTGAACAAACGTTAGCTTAACTACAATCAAACAGTTAACAGTCAAACAATGGAAAACTGGAGTTTGGAATGGAAAAATTTGCTCATATTCCGGAGACTGCGGCCAAGAATTCCACAAACCCTCAACTGATAGTCAAGATGCTGAGATAGTTGAGAAGCTACGTACAGTTTCTTGAGCTCTGAGAGTTTGCCGGTGAGCGCGTTGATCTCGCCCATGTTGCGCAGGATGTCCTCTCTTTCTTTGGGATCTTCACACAGGTCGGCGATCTTCCTCGACTCGCCCAGAAGAGCCTTGATGTTCTCCTCACCCTCGGGACCTCTGTGGGGGTCCGCCAGCCAGTTCTGGAGAGGCAGTATATGTTCAGCGTTCACATGATAACACATTGTGACCATTACATGTTGTGTGATGTGCAACAGTGATCTGAACAAACCGTCTCACCTGCGCAGCGTCTATCCTCTTGTCGATGGCTTGTTTTGAGCTGGTCATCGCCTCTAATTTATGCGCCGCATTTTGAACTTTCCCCGTCAGAACGTCCAAACCCTGAGACACCTGCTGCGCTTTCTGCATGGCCACTGGACTCGCTCCCTGACCCCTACATTAGTACATACACGTAACACGCTAAATCACACTTTCCCAAATATATCTATGCTCTGATGCTAACAACAACTTCAAAGTAATCAGACATTATATATATAGTATACTGACTAAAATAAAGTATTTCTAAAATCCCCAAAGAAAGAAATTCAGCGGTAAGACTCTGTAAGTGATGGTGGTAAAAATGGGGTTTTTCATGCGTGATCATACCTGGCTCGTAACTCGGAAACCTGTTCGGTAATCTGTCCAAGAGTTTTGGCTGTGCCCACAATATCTCTCCTCTCTTTCCCAGCACAGAGTTCGCCAACTTTACCCGCTTCATCCAAAATCTGACGAATGGCCTGCTCGCCGGAGTCACCTGCACAGGCACACAGAACGACATGAGGAAACATCCACAATTCCATCCATAGCAGGAATGTGTCCGGAATGCTATTTTTTTTTTTTTACCATTGCTACATACTAATTTTAAAAGTATTCAGTATGTATACTGTGCTTAGTATGCACATTTTCAGTATGCATGGACATCAACAGCATGACCTACTATACGTGTAGTGAACAAAGAGCACACTGCGTATAACCCAACAGTGACGGCTGGTGTCGTATGTTTTGGGTGTGTAGTTTGTGGTGTTTTGTCTGTCCTTGGTTTCTCTCTCTCCCTAATTGCTCTCAGGTGTGCACAACTGGGTGAGCTGATTGGCATTGGGGCACACTGGCATGCAGTGTGTTCCTTGGCTATATAAGATGGAATTTCCCTGGTTGGTGGTGCTGTGAGTTGATCGGTCGTGAGCCGTTCGGTCTTGCTCAAGGGTTTTCGGGTGTGTTGAGCTCATGGTTATTGACATTGAAATTCCAAAGTTCTTAGTCTTCTAAATACAGCAGTCTATAAATATGCCTGTTACTCCTTACCCTCGTCTTCCCACATCTTTTGTTCCATTTTGGTTTTAAAGTATATTATTACTTTATTCTCTCTCTCTCTCTCACACTCACTCTCACACACTCACTCACTCACTCACTCACTCACTCTCACACTCACTCACTCTCACACTCACTCACTCACTCTCACACTCACTCACTCACTCACTCTCACACACTCACTCTCACACTCACTCACTCTCACACTCACTCACTCTCACACTCACTCACTCACACACTCACTCACTCTCACACTCACTCACTCACTCTCACACTCACACTCACTCTCACACTCACTCTCACACTCACACTCACTCTCACACTCACTCACTCTCACACTCACACTCACACTCACTCTCACACTCACTCACACTCACTCACACTCACTCACACTCACTCTCACTCACTCACTCTCACACTCACTCACTCTCACTCACTCACTCTCTCTCACTCTCACACTCACTCACTCTCACACTCACTCACTCACACTCACTCACTCACACTCACTCACTCTCACACTCACTCACACTCACTCACACTCTCACACTCACTCTCACTCACACTCACACTCTCACTCACTCTCACACTCACTCTCACACTCACTCACACTCACTCTCACACTCACTCACTCACACTCTCACACTCACTCACTCACTCTCACACTCACTCACTCTCACACTCACTCACTCTCACACTCTCACACTCACTCACACTCACTCTCACACTCACTCACACTCTCTCTCACACTCACTCACTCACACTCTCACACTCACTCACTCACTCACACTCACTCACTCACACTCACACTCACTCTCACACTCACTCACTCACACTCACACTCACTCTCACACTCACTCACTCACACTCTCACACACACTCACACTCACTCTCACACTCACTCACTCTCACTCACTCACTCTCACACTCACTCACTCTCACTCACTCACTCTCACACACACTCACTCTCACACACACTCACTCACTCTCACACTCACTCACTCACACTCACTCACTCACACTCACTCTCACTCACTCACTCACTCACACTCACTCACTCTCACTCACACTCACTCTCACTCACACTCACTCTCACTCACACACTCACTCTCACTCTCTCACTCTCACACTCTCACTCTATATATATATATAAAAGGGTATGTTTATGATGCAACACAACCAAAGTGAGATGCAGGTGTAAATTGACGCGTCCTTTGACAAGCACGTATCATAAATCTCAGACTGATTGACGAATTGTATTGCTGTGATCTGATGACCAACGATTGGCTTATGTTCAATAATATGCAAATAAGCAATACATTGGATTTTAAAGCCACTTTTTTGTATTGTATTTTTAATGCTTTGCTACTCTGCCACAATAATGTAGTGCATTTTAATTATCGGAATATAATTTGTAATAATTTATATATAAATAAATGATTGTATTGTATAAATATATATTGAATTATTGCTATTTGAGGGACCTCTCAGCAAATATTTATAGATGCAATTAATTGTGATTAATTAATCAGCACATGTAATTCGATTACTTTTTTTTTATTGATTGACAGGCTCTAATATACATTCTATATTAGGGCTGAAACGTTTAGTCAACGTAATCGACAACGGCGACAATAAAAAAATTGACGACAAAAATTGTAGTTGTCGAATAGTTGTTTGATCTCATGGCATCACATTAAACTGTAATGATGATTCGTGAGAGCAGATCACAGTCCAGATGCGCTCTAAACTTTCCAAACCGCTCCCAGTGATGTAGATCCCAAAGTATGAGGGAATTATAATGCAAAAAAATACAAAATAAGTAAATACAGAAGCACTCTCGTTGTGGAATAAGTGGAGCTGGAGCTCTTTAAAGGAAACACCCCGGCGTTACATCTTTAATGCACTTATATTTAATGCGTTATAGCTTTAATAAAGTAGAATAATAATATGGAAGCGGATCATGTAAATAACTACAAACCCCGAAACGGTCATTTCTCTGCGCGGTTAGCACCTCTTCTACGAGTTGAAACTGTATTTTAGAAATATCTAAAACTACTATAAAAAAATTTGCTTTTACTTCTCAAGTCAATGTATCTTGTTTTAAGGATTTTTAGACAATTTGAAATGGAAAACAAGACAAAAACACTTGATAACAATATGCGTTTTTGCAGCGAATTTGTTTACTGAAATAAACTTATAAAAGTATTTTTCCCTTTAATTCAGTGAATGTCATTTAGAGGTATTTATAAAAGATGATTTTGTCCTCTTTATTGTTAGTAAGCATGTTTAATAAAACATTTTAAGTCGAGACACAAGCGGAATAATCAGTTAAGAGCTAATGATTAATTGGTGCAGAATAGTCGAATAATCATTCAATTAATCGATTATCAAAATAATCATTATTTTAATTTTTTTACTCATCAATAAACGTCAAATATATGTATATACTGTATAAAACTCTTCATCTGGTAAATATATAGGAGATAAAATTCGTCATTTGATAAACGCATACATATATAGCATAACAACAGAGCTAAGTCCCTGCCATTTCAAAATAAAAGTCCCCTTTGTATTTTGAATGAATTTCTTTAGTTGAAAGTCTCTCATTATCTACCAAATATAAATTTTTCTGGATATTTTTGGAATTTTGGCCACACAATAAACTGCTTGTAGTTCGGAGGAGGGCGGGGCCGGAACAATGCGTGCACCCCCATCAGGCTGATTGGGTGTTGTTCCAGCCCGGCCCCGCCCTCCTCCGCTCTACACTGCTTTTGTTTTGTTTGTTTTTGTTGTAGCATTAATGTCATGCATTAGTCCATTCAGAACATTGCTCAGGTGTATTGTCATACCTGGCTGGGCGTGAGGGTCTCGGAGCCAATTCTTGGCCTGGGCCATTTTTGAGTCGATCAGAGCCAGTGCTCGCTTCATGTCCTCGGTGTCCTGCACACAAATAACACAAAATAAACACTGAACACTGTCAACCAATTCAGTTTTTTCACTGATATCTGGCACTGATCTGATTGTGCATGCATCTATGCAGCAAAAACACATTATCAGATATTTTTGCATCTGATTTGGGACGCTTTCAAACGCAGTGTATCTAAAATCTGGTCACCTGACCTACTTGTATCTGAATTCAGAATTAATGTCACTTGGATCGCTCACACAATGCACAAATGAAAGATAAAAATTAAATGTGCATTTCATTGCATTTATACTGTATATTCACAGATTGGATGGCATAATACATCAAATGATCGCAATGGGATCAGCAGAGTAAATGCAGCTGCAGTGGTCACTGTTTCACTGTGTGTGTAAGGTCTGTTATTATTATTATTCTGTCAATTGTTGGGGTGATTTATTAATAGGTATGACCTCACTTAACTGCTTCCCTTAATCTTTGGCAATATCATATTAGTCTGTTAATGTGCCGAGAGAGAGCGAGAGAGAGAGAGAGAGAGAGAGAGAGAGAGAGAGACAGAGCGAGAGAGAGAGTCAGAGAGAGAGAGACAGAGAGAGAGAGAGAGAGATACTGAGAGAGAGAGACAGAGAGAGAGAGAGACAGAGACAGAGAGAGACAGAGAGAGAGAGAGACAGAGTGAGAGAGAGAGAGAGACAGAGTGAGAGAGAGAGAGAGATGGTATGTCGTGATCCAGTAGGTCGTTTCCTTTTTTGGTTATGAAAGTTTCAGTTTCCTAAAGCTGACATTAATTGTCTGTTTTAACAGGAGAAAACAAACATAAGCACATGGGTAATGTGCAATATACTACGAATGTATAAATGTAATGAACGTTGTTATTTTTCAGTGTTGATGAGGGTTATGTGTGCACATTTCTCATTGTGTCCCTTTTTGGAGATGAGCTGTCACACTGAAAGCCACAAAGCTCACAGTATCTTTCACAGCTGAGTCAGTTATGAAACACACACACACACACACCCTGTCAATGACAAATTCATTCCGAATTCAAGACTCATCAGTGTCCAGAAAGCTTAGATGTTATTTTAGATAAACTTAACAATAACGTCTTAGTTGGCCATTAACTCTTTAAGCTCTGCAGGTGTTTTAAAAGATGTCCTGTTTCAAGGTTTATAACTCAAGTGTTTGTTATCATTGTAAAGAAAACTTTGTTTTAATGATACAGATTATGATGCATTCTGAGACTCTCAGCCTAAGAAACAGCTTAAAAATCACAAAACAAATATTCTTATTTGACATTATATATCTCTGGGTGTAAATAACGTGTCCAGAAGACTCTCCAAACAAATCAAACACAATAATTGCACATAAGAATTAATTACACATGCAAACACAACAATGACTAAAGGTTTGGATAGCATGCAGACATGATTTTAGTCATGAGATTTCACAGGATGAGTTTCATTCTGTGTCATTTGAGTCATCATTGAGTCTGTGTCATGTATTTGGCGCCTTTCATTCTGTGCCATTTGAGTCATCATTGAGTCCGTTTCATGTATTTGGCTCCTTTCATTCTGTGCCATTTGAGTCATCATTGAGTCTGTGTCATGTATTTGTCACCTTTCATACTGTGCCATTTGAGTCATCATTGAGTCCGTTTCATGTATTTGGCACCTTTCATACTGTGCCATTTGAGTCATCATTGAGTCCGTTTCATGTATTTGGCGCCTTTCATTCTGTGCCATTTGAGTCATCATTGAGTCTGTGTCATGTATTTGGCGCCTTTCATTCTGTGCCATTTGATATGTTTTGTTTATATTATCTATTACTATTACGTGAGTAGAACAAATAGGCTGCTGTATTTTACTACAACAATCGTGAAGCTGCGATCCCCTTTGCTACAGCAATCGTGAAGCTGCGATCCCCTTTGCTACAGCAATCGTGAAGCTGCGATCCCCTTTGCTACAGCAATCGTGAAGCTGCGTTCATGATTCACATCCGCAAGACAACAGCAGCATCAATCTTTGAACTCGCCATGAAAAGCACTTGCAGACAAAAACGTCTCATTCTGCGTTTTGGTGATGGTTAAGATTTGGCGTGCTTCTGCGCCAATTAAAAATTGTCGTTTGCAGGTTGAAAAATCCCCCATCTGGGCTTGGTTTGTACATCAAATAGATACAATAATTTTATCACTGTGAGGGAAGCGATGTCAGAGATTGTTTTATTTCCTGACATAACAACCTCCGTGGCTCTATCATAGGAGACAGCGTAACAGTCAGCTAGCATGTTAAGATAGTACGGCCCATAGAATGTCTATGAGACCGCCGCGTTATGCTATATTATGCTACGCCTGTAGGCTCACCTTGGTAGAAGGACTCTGGTGCTGTGCTGTGTGCGTCAGTGTAATCACTCCCCGCGAACACGTTACAAATGTTCCACCCTTCACACCATTGTTTATGCTGTATTAACGGTAAATGCGTTAATCGCGATTAAGAAAAATTTATGTGTTTAAATAAATCACTTTTTCAGTTAAACGCAATATTCTGACAGCTCTAATTATTATACAATAATAATATTTTTCTGTAATAATTTTGTAACAAATTATTTTTGTAATTATATTACAATAATATTTAAGTTGACTGGGTTACATTTTGTTCCCTCTTTGTTTCACCAGTTTAATTATTTATTTGTAATATTTAAAAAAAAATTTTTTTTAAAGAGGACTCGTGTAAACAGTCTTTCTGGAACAATAGTTAAAATGATGGTTAAAAGTATCACTTTTTATTCAAAATAAATCGCAATTCGATTTTATGTCCAAATCGTTCAGCCCCAAGACAAAAAGGTTGGGGACAGAAAATTACTTCAACGGGACAACGGCCACTACGCAACACGTCGAAATATTTACAGTCGCGCAAAACCCGCCAGGTCACATCTCCAACTTGAAAACGACTTAAATGCAGCTATCACCATTTAACGCTCTAGTTTGACAATATTAGATTTGTAAATGCTCATTATGAAATGATCGGAGATAAATCGTTTTTGTTGTGAGAGCTAGCGTCAAATTAGCAGAAGAGGCCATTTGTTGACTGCATTTAAACACACACACTATATTTATAGTATCAGTGCAATTCAGTCCCAATGCAAGGTTAAACACACACACCCCATCAAACACAACGCAATAAAAGCAGAAAACAGATTAGTTCTGGGTCACATTACAGCAGGACAGAGAGAACAGATCTTTGGCGAGTCCAGTACGGCCTTGACAAACTGAACGGCCCAAATTTGTGGTTCTTTTCCCAGCGTTAAATCAGAGAAGCTCAGAAATTTTCCTCAATTATTTATACGTTGGTCTTGGTACGTATTGCGGATGTTTCTTTGTGAAATGCACATTAGAGGCGCTACAACAACAATGACTTTCACTTTAACACATATTATAGTGTAGGAGTAAAACGCCTGTTTTGATGTCTAATTGCACTCGAAACATGTAAATTCACTTGATGAATTGTACTTTTTTTGTCTAATGTGCAAAACAGCAAGAGTTTATGACATCGGCCATAATATCGGTTACTGGACAAAACGTAACGATCAGTATCGGCTAAAATCTGTGCAATAATTATAATGAACATTAGAACGTTTTCATGTCTAATTGCACTCAAAACATGTAAATTCACTTAATGAATAATTTTTTTTTGTCAAATGGGCAAAACAGCTTGAGTTTATAACATCGGCCATAATATCGGTTATTGGCCAAAACGTAACGATTGGTATCGGCTAAAATCTGAGCAATAATTATAATGAACTTTAGAATGTTTTGATGTCTAATTGCACTTGAAGCATGTAAATTCACTTAATGAATTGTACTTTTTCTGTCAAATGTGCAAAACAGCATGAGTTTATAACATCGGCCATAATATCGGTTATTGGCCAAAACGTAACAATCAGTATCGGCTAAAATGTCTCATATCTGTGCAATAATTATAATGAACATTAGAATGTTTTGATGTTTAATTGCACTCAAAACATGTAAATTCGCTTAATGAATTGTACTTTTTTTTGTCAAATGGGCAAAACAGCTTGAGTTTATAATATCGGCCATAATATCGGTTATTGGCCAAAACGTAACGATTGGTATCGGCTAAAATCTGAGCAATAATTATAATGAACTTTAGAATGTTTTGATGTCTAATTGCACTTGAAGCATGTAAATTCACTTAATGAATTGTACTTTTTCTGTCAAATGTGCAAAACAGCATGAGTTTATAACATCGGCCATAATATCGGTTATTGGCCAAAACGTAACAATCAGTATCGGCTAAAATGTCTCATATCTGTGCAATAATTATAATGAACATTAGAATGTTTTGATGTCTAATTGCACTCAAAACATGTAAATTCGCTTAATGAATTGTACTTTTTTTGTCAAATGGTCAAAACAGCTTGAGTTTATAATATCGGCCATAATATCGGTTATTGGCCAAAACGTAACGATCAGTATCGGCTAAAATCTGTGCAATAATTATAATGAACATTAGAATGTTTTCGTGTCTGATTTTACAAAGAATGCAATTTTACTTAAAGAATTGTAACTTTTTGCTTAAAACAGGCTAAACAAAATAGATTTATAATAATGTCCATAGCAAAATAGTTTATATTTCTTCAGATATATGTATCGGTAAAAATTTCGGTATTGGTGCAAACCTAAATTAAATGCCCAAAAGACACAGTAAATGTCAATTAAAAGGTGTTTGTTTGTATGTTTTGATAATTTAACATTGGAAAAAGTTGCATTTGTTTATCTCTGTGATCAGTGATTATAAAAAGAGAAGCAAGACAAACATGTGACATCATCTGATCAAACTGGGACATATTTCTCCTTGAGCACACACTCATTCTGTTATCATCACACATGAGTGACGGGACCCACGACCAATCATTTCACTCAATCTGATGACATCACGCATAAGCGAGGCCGAGCGTACACCTGCTAACACACGGTGAGAGAGCATGCGCACACGTCCTTACCTTCTACGGGGAGAAAACAAACCAAGAAAGGAGCAACAAAGATATTTCAACCAAACATGAACTGAGAAAAAGAGAATGAGAGAAAAAGTTGAAAGCGAAACACGAAACTAATCCACAACCCACAAGTTCTCACCAGCTCCAAAACACAAAACCCACATCTGAAAGTTTCCACCTTCACAAAAACACCCCAGAGAGTACCGCGAAAACTGTAAAGAACGTGCACAGGTGACATTTCTCACTAAAATCAAAAAAGAAAAATATATTTTGCATAAACAAAACAAAGACAAATTAAAGGAATATTCCGGGTTCAATTCAAGTTGAGCTCAATCGACAGCATTTGTGGCACAAAATCAAAATGATTAAATAGTATTAAACCCGGAACATTCCTTTAAGGCATGATCATTTAAATGAGAATAAATGGAGGATAAAATTGCTTATTTGTCATAAAAATCTTAATGATCTTTAAAAAAAAAAAAATTATAATATTTATATATACTTAATGATCTTTATATTTTATATATTATATTTTAATTTTTTAAAGATCATTAAGTATATATATATACTTAATTATCTTTACAAAAAAAAATATATATACTTAATGATCTTTAAAAAATAAAAAAAATATAATATATAAAATATAAAGATCATTATGTATATATATATATATATTTTGTTTTATTTTTATTTTTTAAAGATCATTATGTATATATATATATATATTTTTTTTTTAAAAGATCATTAAGTATATATATATATATATATTTTTTTATTTTATTTTTTAAAGATCATTATGTATATATATATATATATATATATTTTTTATTTTTATTTTTTTTTTTTTTAAAGATCATTATATATATATATATATATTTTTTTATTTTTATTTTTTAAAGATCATTATATATATATATATATTTTTTTTTTTTTTTTTTTTTTAAAAGATCATTATGTATATATATATATATATATATATATATATATATATATATAGAGAGAGAGAGAGAGAGAGAGAGAGAGAGAGAGAGAGAGAGAGATATTTATTATATTTAGTATTACATAAATAATACATTTAGTTATCAAAAAAAAAAAAAAAAAAATTCTTTACACATATTGTGCAATTTCTTTTTGTGACCCGGACATTGTTTTTGTCAAATTCGTTCAGACACAACTTCAAAAAGCTTTAAAGTGCGAGACATGTTGATAAATGCATGTGTGTAATAAAGCATCAGTCAGATTCAGTGTCTGCATCTCTAAAACAGGCAATCAGGTTTCCACATTCAACCCAAAAACTGCATAACGTTTCCTCTTTCAATATGAGTGTAAAAAGAACACTTTTAGATGTCTGAGGTAGCAAACTCCATCTGCAATCTGTTTAAAAGTGATCTGGAGGAACCTCAGTTACAGTTTAGATTACATTTATAAATTAAGTTAATATTTGTTCATGTTTGCAAAAACAATTCAGTCCAAATTGGAACCTAGTTCAACTAATTTCATCCAATCTATAATCCAAAATCCAGCCAGAAAACTTTAAAGGAATATTCCAGATGCAATACAAGTTCAGATCAATCGACAGCATTTGTGCTGTGATGTTGATTACCACAAAAAATGATTTAGACAAATGTTTGTGGTAATGAACATTATGCCACCAATGATGTCAATTGATCTTAAAGGGACAGTGCACCCAAAAATGAAAATTCTCTTATTATTTACTCACCCGTATACCATCCCGGATGCGTATGACTTTCTTTCTTCAGCAGAACACAAATGAAGATTTTTACAAGAATATCTCTGCTCTGTTGGTCCATACAATGCAAGTGAATGGGTGCCAACATTGTGAAGCTCCAAAAATCACACAAGTCAGCATAAAAGTAACCCATATGACTCCAGTGGTTTAATCCATGTCTTCAGAAGTGATATGATGCGTGCGGGTGAGAAACAGATCAATATTTAAGTCATTTTCTACTATAAATCTCCTCTTTCACTTTCACATATGACTCCAGTGGTTTAATCCATGTCTTCAGAAGTGATATGATAGGTGTGGGTGAGAAACAGATCAATATTTAAGTCATTTTCTACTATAAATCTACACTTTCACTTTCACATATGACTCCAGTGGTTTAATCCATGTCTTCAGAAGTGATATGATAGGTGTGGGTGAGAAACAGATCAATATTTAAGTCATTTTCTACTATAAATCTATACTTTCACTTTCACATATGACTCCAGTGGTTTAATTCATGTCTTCAGAAGTGATATGATAGGTGTGGGTGAGAAACAGATCAATATTTAAGTCCATTTTCACTATAATTTCTCCTCCCTGTACAATCAATTTCCACTTTAACTTTCACCTTCTTCATGCATACGCCCCCTACTGGGCAGGGAGAATAATTTCTAGTCAAAAAGTACTTAAATATTGATCTGTTTCTCACCTAAAATTATCATATCACTTCTAAAGATATGGATTGAACCACTGGAGCTATATGGATTACTTTTATGCTGCCTTTTTGTGCTTTTTGGAGTGTCAAAATGTTGGCACCCATTCACTTGCACTGTGAGGACCCACAGAGCTGAAATGTTCTTATAAAAATCTTTGTTTGTGTTCAACAAAAGAAAGAAAGTCACACACATCTGGGATGGAACGAGGGTGAGAATTTTCATTTTTGGGTGAACTGTCCCTTTAACTTGTACTGAATTCAGAATAAACCATATAAACACACCATTAGAGAGAGACTCACTCACTCACTCACACACTCACACACTCACACACACACACACACACGTCTATATTGCCCGACCGCAAATACTCACACTCTGAGTAAAAGAAGTTTATGCTCCACTGCTTTGTTGCTGTCTAAGACAAAAAGGCAGTGCTGTGTGTGTGTGTGTGTGTGTGTGTGTGTGTGTGTGTGTGTGTGTGTGTATACCCTCACAAAAAACTCCAAACTAGCTGCAAACTTGTCGCTCGTTATTTTCACATGCAAAAGAGCTTTTGATTCGCCGCAAATGTTTGCATCTCTTCACCAGTTGTGGTGAACCACCATCAAACCTGTGGCAACACCGCCGCAAGTTTGCCACAAAGCTCATTTGCCTGTGAAAATGATCAGTGGGTCATTTGCGGAACATTTGCCACGACCTCTTGATTTTCGGAAGGGTTATGATGCATGCATGTGTATTTATGGAGTAAATGGTTTAAAGTAGACCCATGCATATGTGTGAGCAGACTGTATATTGCTCTCTGTGTGTGAGTGGTGTTTAGATGGCTGCGTTCTTAAGGTGAGAGATCAATCCATGCAAGGACACAGTGACCTTTGCCCTCTCACACACCTTATTGGCCCAGGCGTCCTCGTCCCAGGACGTGAGCTGCAGTACACGAATGATCTCATTGATTTCTGTGCTCATCTTCTCCACGGTGAAGTTCCTGTTCTTCAGCGCCTCCTCCACACCTTTCCCCTGAGACGTCCTGGTCGTAACGAAGATCTTAATGCCTGTGTGAGACATTTAAATGTCATATATACTTATGTATAGAAGCATCATGTAGATGCGGCGATATAGATGTTTCTGGTCAATGCTGGATAGTCATTTTATTTTGCAGCAATTACTGATTTGATGGCTGATATTATAAATTGATATGTTTTGAATAGTGTGTTTGGTTATATATATATATATTTGTTTTTTCAGCGTGTTGTTCCATCTTGTCATTTCATTTCATTTGACATGCAAAGGCGCTGACGGTCCACGTGTCTATAAAAATTGGGCTTCAGGCAAACAGCCCGTGCGTACTGTGCTGATGACGAAATTTGTATACTGTTTAGAAGTATACTTTGGCCTTAAAGCCCTTTTGCTGTTCATTACTGGCAAGATTTTAAGGTAACACTTTACAATAAGGATGTATATATTATTTAATTTCTTCACTCTCACGCACGCACGCACTCTCGCACGCACGCACGCACTCACTCTCGCACGCACGCACGCACTCACACGCTCGCACTCTCGCACGCACGCACTCTCGCACGCACGCACGCACACTCACGCACGCACTCTCGCACGCACGCACGCACGCACGCACGCACTCTCGCACGCACGCACGCACGCTCGCACGCACGCACGCACTCTCGCACGCACACTCGCACGCACGCACGCACTCTCGCACGCACGCACGCACTCTCGCTCGCACGCACTCACTCTCGCTCGCACTCACTCACTCTCGCTCGCACGCACGCACGCACTCACTCTCGCACGCACGCACGCACTCACTCTCGCTCGCTCGCACGCACTCACTCTCGCTCGCTCGCACGCACGCACTCTCGCTCGCTCGCACGCACGCACTCACTCTCGCTCGCACGCACGCACGCACTCTCGCACGCACGCACTCTCGCTCGCACGCACTCTCGCACACACAGAATCGTGATTTAATCGTGATTTAATCGTGATTAATAGCATAATTTTTTGTAGTTAATCGCAATTAACTGAAATTTGATGCTATATTTACTTTTTTTTCCTTGTCAAAATTCATTTATTTCCATTTTAAGAAAGAAAACAAAAGAATATGCAACAATATAATGGTTTACTAACATTTTCCAAACAAAGTCTTCCTACAGTATAAAGATAGAAATGCCCTAAAATATCACCAATTCAAGTAACATTAAACGTTTCCCCAAAAGTCAAAGTGGGAGATTCACTAGTTGAAAGAACTAGTTTCCGCATTGGTTGTATTTTCATTGTAATAGGTATTAAATATCTTATCCTCCGCAATATAAATCTGCTGGTAGACTGTGGCTACAGCAATCGTGAAGCTGCGTTCACGATTCATGTCAGGGCGGCAACGTCAGCGCCGAGCGCCGCTTTGAACACCACGTGAAAATCGCTTGCAGACAAAAGTTAAACTTTTGAGTTAAACTAATTACGAGTTAAATTTGAATTGATCACGTGCATTAACGCGTTAATTCTGACAGCTCTAATTTTAGGGAATCCAGAGGGCAAATACAGCCCTAAACAGGAAACACGATTTCTGATAGGTCAGATGAGACCTGATATGAGGACGGGCAGCAGCTCCTTCACGGTGTTCATGGAGTTCACCAGCATGACCCTGTGCTCCTGATGAGTCAATTCCTGCTGTCGCTCGTCAATCATCTTCGCCATCTTCGTCATACCTGTGAGTGCAAAACACAATAAGAGACTTCAGTTTAACCATTCAACGTCTCATGAATAAGTGTGTAAGTGTGTGAGTATATTGTACTCTTTTTAATTAGGAGCATCTTCACCTGGCCCCAGATTCTTCGTGTATGTGATCAGGTCTTCCATCGATTCCACGACCTCAGCTACCGTCAGATACTCCAGAATCCCTTTACACACACGGATGATTTTACGAACCTGAGAGCAGAGAATCGGTCAGTATCAAAACACCCACGAGAAATTTGAATAAACCCGTTTAATGCTGTTAAAGTCACACTATACCTCGGCCTCATCGAAGGTGAGAAGCAGGTCAGAGGTGCCTGACAGGATCCCGCGTGAGCCATCGATCAGATAATCTCTGGCCGGGACAGAATACGGGTCGGACTTTAACATCTGAGCAGCCTGCACCAGTTTAGTACAAGCGCTCTCGACCCTACAAAGAGTGAGAGAGAGTGTGTATGAGACCGCCTTTTTATGGTTATGATCCATCTGTTTATGCAAATGAAGCTATACACTAACACTACATGCAAACCAATGCTAATCTCCAGTACATGGCTAGAAACATGAGCTGTGTCCCAAAACGTAATTAGCGTACTTGCTTCCTAGTGCCTACATAGGTAGCTGCCTTCAAAGGCAGCATCCTAACCATCATCAAAGACTGATTTGAGGTAGCAACTCTGTATAACACAAAGAGCGCTCTTCACGATTGTTTTCAAAAGAGTATGGCGTTAGCATGTTGCTAAGCTAAAGGCGTGAACCATCATGAAAGCTCATAAGGCAGCTGTGACGAGGAGAAGGGCGTGGCCGGGCCGTGAGAGTGCACGGCTGGCATTGAATCAGCTGATCAGCGGGAGAGCGAGATAAAGGGGAGCCAGAGGTGCCAATTCGAGAGAGAGAGAGGCACGTAGCCGCGCTGCATGCGTGTCTGTGTCCTTATGTTGCTTTACGTTCAATTATTTCCTTAAAAGTTTAAGTTGACTGTTCAGTTGGTTCCCGCCTCCTCCTTGCCCATCTTTATACCGTTACAGCAACAACTCAGCACAACAAACAAATAGCGCTAGTCACATTTGATTTCAATGAAGTTTGGTGTTAGCATGTTGCTAAGCTAACAGTTTGATACTCTAATAAGCATAAAAATACAGAGCACACTCAAGCATTGGGTAAAATAGTCATTTACTTACAATTACTTTAATGTATACTCCCTTTCTCCCAATTTGGCATACCCAATTCCCAATATGCTTTTAAGTCCCCGTGTTCACGTAGTGATTCGCCTCAATCCGGGTGCCGGAGGATGAATCCCAGCTGCCTTTGCATCTTATCACGATATGACCGTCAACCCATGCATCTCATCACGTGGCTTGTTGAGCGCGTTGCCGCGGAGGCTACCACGAGAAGGCTACCCCATGTGACTCTACCCTCCCTAGCAACCGGGCCAATTTGGTTGCTTAGGAGACCTGGCTGGAGTCACTCAGCACGCCCTGGGATTCAAACTAGCGAACTCCAGGGGTGTTAGCCAGAAAAGTGTCGTTAGGTTAGTAGCATCCCTTACAAAAAATGCCACAAATTTACCACTCATTATTTTCACATGCAAATGATCTTACGATTCACTGCAAATGTTTGCAGCTCTCCATCAGTTGTGGTGAACCTGTAGCAAACCTTTTGCAACAATTAAAAGTTAGCCGCAAAGCTCATTGGTACAGTGCTGTGTATATGTCCCATCCTGATTTCTCCTATGTGTGTGTGTGTGTGTGTGTGTGTGTCTCATACTAAATTGTTTCAAAAATTCAAAGAAAATATAACATTAAAAACAAAGGCAATCTGAGTAAACACAAAATACAGTTTTTAAATGATTGTTATTTATTGAAGCAAAAAAGTTATCCAATACCATCTGGGCCTGTGTGAAAAAGTATTTGCCCCTTTAGTTACTAAATCCCCAAATCTATGAAACTGCATTCATAATGGGTGTTCAGCTGGACTGGACACATCCAGACCTGATTAATGCCAGCCCTGTTCAATCCCATCAACACCTAAATACAACTTTTTCAGCAGCATGAAGTTGGCTAAAAGGTCTCACCCAATAGCACACTATGCCAAGGTCAAAAGAAATCCAAGAAATGATGAGGGGAAAAAGGTGATTGAAATACAAATTCAAAAGATCTGAGACTCCAAAGAACCCCAGTGAGAGTCATTATCTCCAAATGGAGAACACTTGGCACAGTAGGGTACCTTCCAAAGAAGTGGCCGACCTTCCAGAATTCCTCCAAGAGCACTGCAATGACTTTTCCAGGAAGTCACAAAAAAGCCAAGGACAACATCCAAGGAACTGCAGGCGTCTCTCTCATCACTGTTCTTGACCGCACCATCAGAAAGACACGGGGCAATAATGCCATCCATGGCAGAATGCCAAGTCAAAAACCACTTCTAACCCAGAAGACCATTCAGGCTCGTCTGAAATGTGCCAACACACACACTGATGATCCTCAAACCTTTTGGGAGAATGTTCTGTGGACTGACGAGTCGAAAGTGGAACTGTTTGGATGACAGGGGTCCCGTTACATCTGCCGTCAATCAAGCACAGAATTCCATCATACCTATGGTCAAGCATGATGGTGGTAGTGTGATGGTGTGGGGATGCTTTGCTGCTTCAGGGTGGCTTGCAATAATTGAGGGACACATGAATTCTGCTCTCTACCAGAAAATCCTAAAGGAGAACGTCCGGTCATCAGTCCGTGAGTTGAAGCCTCAGCTCAGCTGGCTTATGCAGCAAAACAGTGATCCAAAGAAAAGGAGTAAGTCCACATCTGAATGGCTCAAAAGAAGCTAAATGAAAGTTTTGAAGTGGCCTAGTCAAAGTCCTGACTTCAACAATTTAGGTACTGTGGCAGGACCTTAAACGGGCAGGACCTTAAACGGGCAGGACCTTAAACGGGCAGGACCTTAAACGGGCAGTTCCTTAAACGGGCAGTTCCTTAAACGGGCAGTTCCTTAAACGGGCAGTTCCTTAAACGGGCAGTTCCTTAAACGGGCAGTTCCTGCTCAAAAACCCTCCAATGTGGCTGAAGTAAAGCAGTTCTGCAAAGAAGAGTGGGCCAGAATTCCCCACAGCGTTGTGAAAGACTGATCTCCAGTTATCAGAAGCTACATTTTTCACATCACTGTATATGAAAATGAGTGGTGAATTTTCAGCAAACTTACGGCAAGTTTGCCAGAACTCTCCATTTTTGTAAAGGTTGAGGCAGCAACTCCACGTCTCAAATCTAAAAGTGCTCTTTACACCAGATTCGCCTTACAATCAATTTCAATAGAGTATGGCATTAGCATGTTGCTAAGCTAACGCCATGAACATCAAGAAACCTCATAAGGCAGCAACTCTGCCCAACAAACAAATAGAGCTACTTACAATTGCTTTCAATGAAATGTGGCGTTAGCATGTTGCTAAGCTAACAGTTTGAAACTCTAATAAGCATAAAAATACAAGATATTTGGTAAAATAGTCCAATTAACTATTTAATTTGATACTTTATAGTATCTTTGTTTCTTGTAGAACAGCTTTTGCGTACCAAACGGTACTAGCGACTAAACGTGTGATGCTACACGTCGGACAAGTAGTTTGTTTGCAAAAGCTCTCGCTCTCTCGCTTATATATATATATATATATATATATATATATATATATATATATATATTGTGAATGAGCGGAACAACTGTCACGCTACTAAAAAGTCACTAGGTTAGTAGCGTTTCTAATTTTAGCTAGTTGCATGCTAACAGAGTACAACAGTTCCGGCCCACTTTTTCACCAGTCTTTGTTCTGGAAGTATTTTCCCCATTTATTTTTAAGCATAGAAACAATATACTTCAATTTTATTGCGAAATATTCAGATATAAGCAAATGCATCATCCACAGTGCATCATGAAAGTGGGCGTTCACTGCAGAGCTCTTTTGGTGCACTTTTTGGCTGCAATTCTCTGATTGGTGTATGTTTTCTCTTGGTAGTGCATCATGGGTAGTGTAGTTCTTTACTAGGTTCAGCGTTTAGCAACACTAAATCATGCAGTAGTGACTTATTAGGTCCAAATTCCCACACACTAAACACTCCCTGTACACATACACACATGTCCTATTCATCATGTCCTCTTCTCCGTGAAGAGGTATTGTTGTAGTTACCGAAAGGAGACTGGTGTCATATTTCTCTGTGGTAGGAGCCAATGCAGCTGTGTGACAGGACAGCAAGGTCAGGACAGTGTGTGTGTGTGTGTGTGTGTCAGAGGCGGCGGGGGAGAATTGTGGTAATGTATGTGTATGTTAGTCAGCATTAATATATGCAGAAGACACACACAAACTTGAACTATGTCCAGTATGTCTCAATGAAATGTGTAAGATCATCGCAGTATTGCATTTTACAAAGCTAAAGGTTGATCACAGTGATTGCTAATCAACATATTGAAGCAACCTCTCAAGACATCAGACAGGAAGTTAAAAGCTCGTTCGCAAATGGGTCTTCCAAATGGACAATGACCCAAAGCATACGTCCAACTTTGTGGCAAAATGGCTTAAAGACACAAAGTCAAGGTATTGGAGTGACATCATAAAGCCCTGACCTCATTACCATAGACATTTGTGGGCAGAACTGAAAAAGCGTGTGCGAGCAAGGAGGCCAAAACCTGACTCAGTTACACCAGTTCTGTCTGGAGGAACGGGACAACATTCCCGCAACTGATTGTGGGAAGCTCGTGGAAGGATCCCCAAAACATTTGACCCAAGTTAAACAGTTTAAAGGCAATGCTAACAAATACTAACAAAGTGTGTGTAAACTTCTGAACCTTCTTCAACTGTATTTTACCACAGACGTTTTTTTCATTATGAAGGGTAACGCGGAGGAGTTGCATGTGTTCTGACGTGTAGCATACATGCTAACGTGATTTAGTAATGATCACAGGAAATGTAGTTGTGTTTCTTCATGAGTTTAGCTGTCCAAACATGTCTACAGCTCATTTATAACACAACACACCTGCGTGAGAGCACTCACTCCCTCAGCAAACACACACACACACACACACACACACACACACACACACACACACACACTGTCCATTTTCAATGCAGTTAACTGGTAGAACGATTAGAAGCACAAAACCAAAAGCACACAGACATTCATTGACAGCTCCATTATTTACTCAGCACCACACACACTTAACATATTGTCCCTGACCTTTACAGGAAAAGTGTGTGTGTGTGTGTGTGTGTGTGTGTGTGTGTGTGTGTGTTCTTACTTTATAAAAGCAGGAGGCATGTCTCTCCTCATGATGGCGTCTTCTGTGGTCTGAACCGTCTCCTTTCCTACCTGTATTTAATACACAAAACACACACATTAAACACGTGATATAAACACACGTTAACCTTATTGTACACACACATGCACACACACAAACTTTTAGACATTTGAAATGAAAAGGACTCTAGAGGACTCTAGACTTGGTATGTTTGATTCATTTCCGTGAAGCACTTTCAAGCCATCCCAGATGTGTATGACTTTCCTTCTTCAGCAGAACCGAAGTGAAGATTTTTATAAGCACATTTCAGCTCTGTTTGTCCATAAAATGCGAGTAAACAGGCTGCTGGCTGTTTGACGGTCCAAAAGGCATATTTAAGCAGCATAAAAGTTATCCACATGACTCCAGTTGATCAATTAATGTCTTCTGAAGCAAACCGATAGGTTACAGATTTTTCTTAAAAACATAGTAATGTAGTATTAATCATGTATACTTGAGTTGCACAGTCGTTTTGATGAAGTTTAGTTAAAAAGAATACATTGGTTTAGTAACTTTTGACCACCAAGTTGTATTGAGCACAGGACTGGACTGGTAATCTGGCATACCGGACATTTTCCCGGCGGGACGATGCACTTTGGGGCTGATCAGGGACGGACTGGCCATCAGGAGAACCGAAAAGGCCGGCAGCGAAACGGGCCGAATGGGTCGCGATAAGCTAAAATGAGCTGCCAAGCTATGCAGAACGGACCACACAATGGCACAATAATATACAGAATAGGACAGCGAACACCCCCCACCCCCGGTCAACTTTTGGGCCAGTTGCTAAGTAAAATCCTGGACCAATTAACATGCCAAAAATATCAATCTTTTTACATGCACGAACAGCTAAGAACCTATTAATGACTTACAATATAGTTTTAGATGAAAACCATCAGGAAACCGATGGAGTACTCCGGGTAGGGAAGGAGGTATTGCCCCAAGTGAAGGAGTTCAAGTACCTCGGGGTCTTGTTCACGAGTGAGGGCACAATGGAGCGGGAGGTTGGCCGGAGAATCGGGGCAGCGGGGCGGTATTGCATTCGCTCTCACACCGTTGTCACGAAAAGAGAGTTGAGCCGGAAGGCAAAGCTCTCGATCTACCGGTCAATGTTCGTTCCTACCCTCACCTGTGGTCATGAAGGTTGGGTCATGACCGAAAGAACTAGGTCACGAGTACAAGCGGCCGAAATGGGCTTCCTCAGAAGGGTGGCGGGCTTCTCCCTTAGAGATAGGGTGAGGAGCTCAGTCATCCGTGAGGAGCTCGGAGTAGAGCCGCTGATCCTTTGCATCGAAAGGAGCCAGTTGAGGTGGTTTGGGCATCTGGTAAGGATGCCCCCTGGGCGCCCCCCTAGGGAGGTGTTTCAGGCACGTCCAGCTGGGAGGAGGCCTCGGGGAAGACCCAGGACTAGGTGGAGAGATTACATCTCCACACTGGCCTGGGAACGCCTCGGGGTCCCCCAGTCAGAGCTGGTTAATGTGGCTCGGGATAGGGAAGTTTGGGGACCCTGCTGGAGCTGCTGCCCCCGCGACCCGACTTCGGATAAGCGGTTGAAGATGGATGGATGGATGAAAACCATCGGGTTCTGAATGATTATAAGCTTGAATTACACCGGGTCAAAATTGACCCGCCAATGCAAGAAGTCTACACAGGATTAAAATGTTAGTAGCAGCACAAGAAAAACTATTTTACTACAGATTTCTGTTCACATCTGTGAAAGAATGCAGGCGGTCGTTAAGACGAACGTCATACAAAGAAAAACAGAACCAGGTCTGAATAAGATCCAGTTCTCAACTTCCAACCCATCCCAAACACAAGCAAAGACAGCACAGCTATCTCTTTAACCAGACGGGACCCACAGAGAGACCCCCACAACAGGTCAGCACGCATTTTAATAACATGTCATTTCAACATTACCACATTCTTGTGATTCAGTATTTAATTCTGGATAATTATAAGCACACCCACACACTGCAAGCAGATATGCCGTCATCCACATGACATCATGTCTGGTGCCGCTCCAGGGATTGTGGGTATACGGCCTCTATTGGAAAACTCAAAGCAATGTTTAAACGGTTTTCCATCAAAGTCTAATTTGGGATGATGAATCTATCTACTTTGAAAGTGACAATCAAGTAAAAAGAGCCTATATTTTGAGTTATAGTGCAGTTATACTCTCTCTCTTTTTTAACATTAGAGGTTACCAAAGCGCTTTACACTGTGACTCATTCACCCATTCACACACACACTCATACACCAAGTCACTAGTCTGCCATTGGGAGTAACTCGGGGTTCAGTGTCTTGCCCAAGGACACTTCGGCACATGGAGTCGTGTGGGCCGGGATTCGAACCGCCAACCCTGTGATTAGCGGCCGACCCGCTCTACCACCTGAGCCACAGCCGCCCATTGACCACAGCTTGACAACAATAAGACAATCAGTTCCCTGTATGAGTTCTTCTCAATCACAGGATTCATGTCTAGGCAGATCTATAACAGCAGTCGATGACATCAGATTAGATAGAAGTGTTGAAAGGACATTCCTCCATTCTGACAATCACGGTGTCTGTGTTTCCTCACAAAAGTGAGCCCTACGTTCTGTAGTGTGCACTGCACGGTTAAAATATAAAGTGTGTCCGAGTGCTGGTATTCCACCCCACAGACATGCCAACCATTTGTGTATAAAACAGGACGAGAGACCAAACACACACACACACACACACACACACACACACACACTCAGGTTACAACATTCCCCTCAGACAGGTGAGGTCATTAACATGTGACCGCACACACTGACACATCAACAACTTTTTAGTGGCTAGTTAATCATAGAGGTCATAAAGAGGTCATTTACTTTGCATATACAAGTATTATAGGTCATTTACGTAAATGTAAAAAAACTAATTCAACAAAAGTGTAGGATATGGTCCCGATAAAGGAATACTTCCCCCCAAAAATGTTAATTCTGTCATCATGAACCCATATGCCATGGACATTCATCAATACTACATCTTGTGTGTTCCATGCGGGTTTTGAACAAAAAGAGGGTGAGTAAATGATGACAGAACAGTTTTGGGTGAACTATCCATTTAAGGCACCAAATACTGAACTAAAGAAATCTAAATAGACTTTTTATGGGTCCAAACACAGAAGGAAATCGACTTTTTCGAACTCCTCTTAAGATGTTGTATTGATTCGACAAATCATCAAAAATGGCTGTCAGAAGTCAATCTTAATTCAGAAGCTGTGAACTGCCAATGGTCATAAATCATTGTATACAGGGGTGGACTGGGAAGAGCAATCGGCCTGGGATTTTACATAGAAACTTGCCCAAAAGTTGTTGGGGGGGGGGGGGGGGGGGGGGGTAACTGTCCTATTCTGCATATCGCTGCCCCCTTCGGCATATCATGAGGCCGATTTGTGACCCATTCTGCATAACGCGGCGGCTCATTTCAGCTTATTGCGGCCCGTTTCTCGGCCGACCCACTGGTCCGCCAGGTTCTCCCAATGGCCAGTCCGCCCCTGATCGGCCCCAAAGTGCGCCGGCCCACCGGGAAAATGTCTAGTATGCCAGATTACCAGTCCACCCCTGATTGCATACATATATGACGCCGTTTACAAATTCACCAGTAAGCTAGCTCACGTTTTTGCTAACTAGCTAGCTACTTTTTCGAACTAGTCCTAGGCCATTTGTCTGATTTGCACGAAATTTGGTATGTATCATCTAGAGATGCTCCTGACAAAACGTTATCAAAATAATTTTGATTCGTAAAGTCATTCAGAAGATATAAGCCCATACTTTTTTGGGTGTGGCCCATAACACTAATTGGCCTTTATCTTGTCAGTACAATGTCCATTGGATATTATGAGGGCGCATGCCAAATTTAATCAATTTCAGATGATGGGGGGGACCCCATGATCTAAGATAATCTTATTTGTGGAACTGCGATCAAAGAAGTTGAAATATGACTCCAAAACAGCGGCGTCCACAGGATACACCCTTTCCAATGTGGGTATTTTGGTCATGTTCTTTTCAAACGTTTTGGACCCTGATAACAGTGATTAAGTTGTCAGGCTAAAGCATCACTTAATAAAGCCCACTCATGGCCCGTTTACAACAGCTCATGACAAGAATTCTTGGCGAGCGCTGAACGTTGATGTTCGCATGGTGAAAATGTGAGGACCCTCTGCTACACACCACTGCCAGTGCGGTCGAGTCCAAATAACAGACCGTTCTTTGTACCCGCTTCTCACACACATAACAAGAGCTCTCATAGTTTAAGAGATCTCACATACACTGGCTGCACTGTGAAAGCCTGTTCTGAAGTCTATTAAATAAGAAAAGGAGCCACAATCATCTCATTGGAAAACCGAGTGGCACAATGAGCTGTTAGAGCATGAAATACATCAGAAACACTCGCCTTTAGTGGAGAGAGAGAGAGAGAGAGAGAGAGAGAGAGAGAGAGAGAGAGAGAGAGAGAGAGACAGAGTGAGAGACAGAGTGAGAGAGAGAGAGAGAGAGAGACAGAGAGAGAGAGAGAGAGAGAGACAGAGACAGAGTGAGAGACAGAGTGAGAGAGAGAGAGAGAGACAGAGAGAGAGAGAGAGAGAGAGAGACAGAGACAGAGTGAGAGACAGAGTGAGAGAGAGAGAGAGACAGAGAGAGAGAGTGAGACAGAGAGAGAGACAGAGTGAGACAGAGAGAGAGAGAGAGAGACAGAGTGAGACAGAGAGACAGAGAGAGAGACAGAGTGAGAGACAGAGTGAGAGAGAGAGAGTGAGACAGAGAGAGAGAGAGAGACAGAGACAGAGTGAGAGACAGAGTGAGAGAGAGAGAGAGAGAGAGACAGAGAGAGAGAGAGAGAGAGACAGAGAGAGAGACAGAGTGAGACAGAGAGAGAGAGAGAGAGAGAGAGAGAGACAGAGAGAGAGACAGAGTGAGACAGAGAGAGAGAGAGAGAGAGAGAGAGTGTCAACCTGTACAGAGTTTATTCATGTTTGTATTTAATATTTTAAACCTCTTTAACACAGCTGTCCTCAATAACTAATACAAAGACTCAGTCTGATGGATATTAAAGATCTGTCTGGCATGAATGAAGTTCTGCTCTCATTCCATCAGTATTCATCAAGTTTCCATGGCTGGTGTTTCCCCAAAAGGGTTATTTAGGAATGGATTATCTCAGCATGTAATTAAACTGCTTTCTCCAGCAACAGACTGATGAGAAACGTTCCGGTCTGTGTGTGTGTGTGTGTGTGTGTGTGTGTGTGTGGAGTGACTAGAGAGAGACAGCTGTATATCTGTCCCACAATGAACCAATCTTCACTGGACTCGATGCTTAAAGGGATAGTTCAGCCAAAAAGGAACATTGTCATCATTTACTCACCCTCATGATGTCTGGCTTTCTTCTATGGAACACAATAGGAACATTTCTGAAGAAATTCCTTGTTGCTATATGTTTTATATGGGAATAGGGAATCGGGACAGCGGCGGTCCAGCTCCAAAATGACAAAAAGGACCATAAAAACATCATAAATGAAGCACAAACGGCTTGTGTGCTATATTTCAAGTCTTCTGAAGTTATATGATAGCGTTTGTGTGTGCAACAGACACAATGAAAGTTGTTCTGCTAAACATAAATATAGTTCATTATCTCTTTCATTATCGGGTCAACAGTCCGGAACATCTGCTGGAACATTATAATCCTGAGTCAAAGCCACAGCTTCCGAATGTTCAGAGTTTCCTTGTCCAAAGGACCTCCACCCCTCCTTCCATCACTGTGAGGAAGTCTGAAGTGTCCCAGACAGGAAGAGCCACTCAAAACTCATTTCAGAGACAATTTGGTGAATGTAGACAGAGTTTTAGCTGCCGAAAATCGGTTCAAAAGGCTAATAATTGTCCTCAAAGTAGGGCATCTTTAGGACATCTTTTTGACATTTTTTGTTAAGACAAAAACGAGACATTTTATGAACAAAAAGTTGGCAGTGCGGAAATGTTGCTATGCGGTTGCTAAGGCGTTCACAGTGCTTTTTAGCACATTTCTATGCGGTTGCTAGGGTGTTGTGCGTAGTTGCTAGGTGGGTTCTTACTGGTCCAAGTCTATAGAATCTAGGGGCCGTATTTTATGTCTGTAACAGGTTAGGGTGGGCAACGAGGAGGCGGGACAGTTAACATAAAGGTTTAATGATATAAATGTACTTAAAACAATATAAAACATAAACAAACACAGACCGCGGCCGCGTGCGTCTCTCCCTCTCTCTATATGGTGCCACCGGCTCGTCTTTATGCCAGCCGTGTGTCCTCATGACCTTGCCCTACCCTCCTCCTCCTCGTCACAATCTCATATGCACAAAGTCGGTGGGCATGGCCATGAAGTTTTGGTATTTTCGTGCAAGCATGCGCTAATTCCAGGCGCAAGTGGCTTTGGCCAAATTCAGCTGGGACAAATGACATTTCATTCTGCGTCTGTGTAATCCTTACATTGATCCCATTCATTTTAATACAAGTGCTCCGTCTTCGGGCTAAAAGGTCTTTGGTTATCGTAATAATAACGTTTGTTTACCTGACGTGAGCTCCACAAGACGTGTATCATTGAGGTGATGCTGGGCTTATTATATAAATATCATATTTCAGTCTAAAGTAGCTACCCTTGAAGCTTTAGGGAAGTTAATCCACTGGGATTAAATGCTTGATCTTCATCTGAATGTCCATGTTTTTAAGACTGGAACAAATGCTGAGAGAAAGGAAATGAATGCATTTCTCTCCATTTTAGGAGGTTTTTGGAGCAGGTTTCCACCCGTGTGGTCTTGAGAAACGTTTAACAGCTCGAGTCAGAGCTCCTAAAATAAGACACAAAGACACCGATGCTCGACAGGAGGGCAGCAGACACCAATATGACAAGATACACACAAACACTAGCAGTCAAAGCGTTTGGACAGACCAACTCATTCTTACAGCGTTTCTTCAACTTCAGCCACTTTCGTGTCGCAGATGTTCATTTTTATTATGAAAATGATTTCTATCAACTTTGTCCCACAGTTGTGATGTCATTTCCAGCACACTAAACAATGTTGCCCCTCATATGTTTTTCATAAGTTAGTGGACTTGTTAACCAAGTGGACAAAAGTGTCCGTGAAGAGCATACTTGAGGTGAAATATGAGACAAAAAGTCAAATCTAGGGAAAATCACTATTTTTACTGGATGTCATTTCCAATCACGCTGTAATTTGAGCAAATATGTACAGTAAGGGGCGGCTGTGGCTCAGGTGGTAGAGCAGGTTGGCTGTTCGACTCCCGGCCCACACGACTCCACATGTCCTGAAGCTTCCTTGGGCAAGACAGACCGATGGGGGCGCGCGAGGTATAAAGGCGGCCGGTGACGACAGTTTGAGAGAGAGAGAGAGAATTACAGGCAGCTGCTCCGTATGTTTTTCATTTATTTCTTCAATAAACTATTATTTATATTGTCAAGCCAGTTCCATTATCCCCCTTACAATATATACAAATAAAATTAAAACAAAGAAACATTATTAACCCTTTAAGCTCTGAAGGTGTTTTTAAATATTTTATGTTTCTTTGGCATACCCAAAATTAAACGCTTATAACTACTACTGCTAACTACAAAAAAAAGGGGGGTCAAGTGTTTGGGATCAAAAATTTTAATGATATAGATGATGACACAATTTGAGACTCTCAGCTTAAAAAAGTGCTGAAAAAAAAAAAATCACAAAACAAATTGAGTTAAAAAATTACTTATTTTCCTGATTTGACATTATATATCTCAGGGTATAAATAAGGTGTCCAGAAGACTCTCCAACAAATAAAACATAACAATTGTACATAAGAACTAATTACACATGCAAACACAACAATGACTAAAGGTTTGCAGAGCATGCAGACATGATTTTAGTCATGAGATTTCACAGAATGAGTTTCATTCTGTGCCATTTGAGGCATCATTGAGTCTGTGTCATGTATTTGGCGCAATCTCCTGGTGGCCATATGTAACATTGTGCTTCATGTGGATTATCTAATGATCTATACATCTGATTATCTTGTGTGTGGACTCGTTTGAAAGATAATCATCTCATTCAGTTTCATTCTGTGTCATTTGAGTCATCATTGAGTCATCATTCTGGATTATCTAATGATCTATAGCTCTGATTATCTTGTGTGTGGACTCGTTTGAAAGATAATCGTCTCCTCTAAATAATGATATGTGATGTTTGATGTTCCTTTTGTTTTTCATGAAGTGATAAGCGAAAATGTGGCTTATTAGTAACACCAACATAACTGTCAAAGACATATATTTAGCCATTACTCACAATATTTTTGTCTGTGAGTAATACTAATAGTCTGGTTGTATTCTACTCTTTGAGAGCTTTCCAACAACATATGACACGTGGATATTTGATGAGTTTGATGTTTTTACTGATTGCAATAATACGGAGATTGCAACTTTTTTTATATAAATTATCAAAATGGAAACTTCTGATTCGTCTGCAAATTTGAAAGCACTTGTTCAGTTTTGGACATAATGACTACATGCATTGGAAAGTAGAGCTTCTACGCTTTCAAACGACACCTAATTTGTGTTGGTCAAGACTGCATTTTTTTAATATTTTGTCAAAAAACGTTTTTTTCTCGTGGGCCCACCAAGCTTAAAGGGTTCAAATGAATAAGAAATATTTAAGAAGTCACTAATGAAATTAGCCAATGAGGGACACTGATCATGTTAACTCATGAACAGATGGTCAGATGTTCTTGCTTCCATATAATCGCACCAGATGTTATGCTGGAGGACACGATCATCAGTGTATGATGTCATGAAAACAAGAGACACTATACCAAATCAGTCTTATTACACTTTCAATTAAAAACTTCACTCAAATTGTTAGAGAGAGAGAGAGACAGAGAGAGACAGAGACAGAGAGAGAGAGAGAGACAGAGAGAGAGAGACAGAGACAGAGACAGAGAGACAGAGAGAGAGAGACAGAGACAGAGAGAGAGACAGAGAGAGAGAGAGAGAGAGAGAGAGAGAGAGAGAGAGAGAGAGAGAGAGAAGAGAGAGAGACAGAGAGAGAGAGAGAGAGAGAGAGAGAGACAGAGAGAGAGAGAGAGAGAGAGAGAGAGAGAGAGAGAGAGAGAGAGACAGAGACAGAGACAGAGAGAGAGAGAGAGAGAGAGACAGAGAGAGAGAGAGAGAGAGAGAGAGAGAGAGAGAGAGAGAGACAGAGACAGAGAGAGAGAGAGAGAGAGAGAGAGAGAGAGAGAGAGACAGAGACAGAGACAGAGAGACAGAGACAGAGAGACAGAGAGAGACATTATCATTATATCAGTTACGCTGAATGACACATTTTATGAAAAACAAAACATTCTATTTTGGAACACACAATGTTAAATAAAATTCAAATATAAACATTTTTGAATTTCATATTTTTAAATCATTCTATTATTCATTAACTATTATACTTTGATTTTATATCACATTATAAGCAATCGACACTGTGCAGACGTGATGAATAAAGTATATAAATTACTTCAGGTTCAAAAACACAGTTTGTACTAAACGCTCAAGAGTGCCGATATGCCATCTTGTCAAAAGCAGGAAATAATTTCAGGCTGTCCCTGCACATGTGCAGTCGTCCAATAGCCAAGAAAAGATTATGAGCCACTAATAAAACCGAAACTACACTAAAAACAACTGAATATGAACCACAAACAGGCAAAATGTCAAATAAATGAATAGAGGAAAAGGAATCAAGAAAAGAGGAAGGAAGAAGAGAAATATCAGGAAGAAAAGAGAATAAAACAGGAACCGTTCACACACACACACACACACACACACACACACACACACACACGGGTGAGATGAATGCTTAAATATGGTGCGTTTTTAGACTGTGAGAAAATCTCAGATAAAGATGAGACGCATGAGTAATAAACATCAGGGCTATTTCTTCCACAACAACATCCTCGACAGCTGCACACACAGGAAGTGTTTCGCAGGGTGGGGTCACATTAACACACTGCACACATTAACACTCGATTTAAATCTTAATCTGAGCTTGATCTGAATTCAACCTAAAAATGAAACTTCTGTCATCATTTCCATTTTAACATTTACCATCGTGCCACTCCAAACAGTGCGAGTTTTAAAATCAGTCACAATTAATATTACTGACGTCCAACATGGCAAGACGTGTCTTAATGTGCAATATTAAGTGAAAAAGAGGGGAAGCTTTTCAGAAAAGCACGACTTAAATAGGAATATATGGCACAAGTTGTACGGGCTGTAAAATATGTCTGTAATTTTAACTTTAAAATCGCCACAGTAAAAAAAGTGAATTGGTTAACAGGTGGAAAATATACGGTAAAGAATTCGAATCAATTTAACAAGACAATACATGTAATTTTTACTGTAAAATTTGCTTTTTTAGATGTAAAAAGTACTATTAAATCATATAATTAATGGTTAAAAAATGACATTGCTTTAACGAGAAAGTACATGTACTTTATACAGTAAATTATTGTTAAAAAAAACAATAATCGGATGTTCCCAGAATTCCTTGCATGACACATTTCGTCATAATTTGTGGGAATAGATCTGTTTCTTCTTATTTTTAATATCGGTTACATACTTTTGGCTTTTCTGTGTTTTATTTGATATGTTTAGTAAATGTTTATTGCATTATTTTAGGTCCCATGTGTTACCCTGATGGTGTTTGTGTATCGACATGTTTATTGGTCAAACTTTGTTTTTCTGCAATTACGACGAAAAGCTGATTTTTATAGTTCCAGAATGTTATTGTATCAAGTTATCATTTAATAATATAAACCGGAAATATATAATATTTAAAAAAAAATATATACATTTAAAAAAAAACTGACAGCTGTGGTTGCCAAAATAATTATGTAAAAAATACAGTAAAAATGTAAACAACTTTATAAAATAAACTGTAAATTTTACAGTTTAAAATGGTTGTAATTTATATCACCACGCTGGCACTGTAAAAAAAAAAAGTTAAAAAATAAATTCTGTTAAATTTACAATAAAAAAAAAAACATCAAACTTGATATTAGCCCTCTGAAACTGTAAAAATCTGCTATTTACTTTATAAGGTATTTGTTAATCGCCATAGTAACTACAGAAGGGCGCATTCCTGGAGCAAATATAATTCGGGAATTCTGAGAACGGCCGATTACGTTTTTTTTACTGTAATTTTAACAATAATTTACTGTAAAAAGTACATTTACTCTCTTGTTAAAAAGAATGTCCATTTTTTGACCAATAATTATACAGGAAAATCTTCCTTTTTACATCTAAAAAATTGTATTTTTACAACATTTTATTGTAAAATTTCCCATTTTATTGTCTTTTAAAAAAATGTTACTGTATATTTTACAGTTTGAATTCATTAATCAATTCACATTTTATTTCTGTAGCATTTTTACAGTATTTTACTGTTAAAATTACAGACATTTTTTACAGTGCGGGAATCAAAATTACATCCCATAATCCTAAAACATGGTCACTGTATTTTTTATTTTATTTTACAGTAAATGTTTGGCAACCACAGCTGCCCGTAATTTACCGTAAATGTAACAGTTTTTGCTTATCTTTCATTTTTGGAGCTCAACAGGATCAAACCCCATTAAATTGACATTTTAACACAAAGACCAGCTTTGATTTATCAGTCTTTCCACACACACTAGCTAATGCTAAATATAAATGCACACTAAGACAGACACAAAGTCTTGAGGTACATTTGGAGGAACAGAAAGCAGCATGTCATTTCAAGAGTCTTAAGTTAACCCCAGATGTTTGCCAAGAATAACTGAAGAGTCGAGGGCCGTTCATGAATCTACAGACTCCTGAATGTTTTGTTTCCGTTTTAAGTAACCGCAGATGCTGGAAGACAACTGATAAAAATACTCCAACTCTATCAGGCCATTACAAATCATTTCCTTTCTTCTATTTAAAAATGTGCAGAATTCAGACGTTAAGAGATATCGGAGAGGCCTAATACAGTTGCCACCAAAAGTGAGTAAAGTGCCCCTGGAGTGAGGACGTGTTATTTGTCTAATATATCTAACATGATACATTTCATTGTATTCTATTCTAGGCTTATTTGTGTGACTCCTGCCAGGCCTCCTAAGCAACCAAATTGGCCCGGTTGCTAGGGAGGGTAGAGTCACATGGGGTAACCAAATTGGCCCGGTTGCTAGGGAGGGTAGAGTCACATGGGGTAAACAAATTGGCCCGGTTGCTAGGGAGGGTAGAGTCACATGGGGTAAACAAATTGGCCCGGTTGCTAGGGAGGGTAGAGTCACATGGGGTAACCAAATTGGCCCGGTTGCTAGGGAGGGTAGAGTCACATGGGGTAACCAAATTGGCCCGGTTGCTAGGGAGGGTAGAGTCACATGGGGTAACCAAATTGGCCCGGTTGCTAGGGAGGGTAGAGTCACATGGGGTAACCAAATTGGCCCGGTTGCTAGGGAGGGTAGAGTCACATGGGGTAACCAAATTGGCCCGGTTGCTAGGGAGGGTAGAGTCACATGGGGTAACCAAATTGGCCCGGTTGCTAGGGAGGGTAGAGTCACATGGGGTAAACAAATTGGCCCGGTTGCTAGGGAGGGTAGAGTCACATGGGGTAAACAAATTGGCCCGGTTGCTAGGGAGGGTAGAGTCACATGGGGTAACCAAATTGGCCCGGTTGCTAGGGAGGGTAGAGTCACATGGGGTAACCAAATTGGCCCGGTTGCTAGGGAGGGTAGAGTCACATGGGGTAAACAAATTGGCCCGGTTGCTAGGGAGGGTAGAGTCACATGGGGTAAACAAATTGGCCCGGTTGCTAGGGAGGGTAGAGTCACATGGGGTAACCAAATTGGCCCGGTTGCTAGGGAGGGTAGAGTCACATGGGGTAACCAAATTGGCCCGGTTGCTAGGGAGGGTAGAGTCACATGGGGTAACCAAATTGGCCCGGTTGCTAGGGAGGGTAGAGTCACATGGGGTAACCAAATTGGCCCGGTTGCTAGGGAGGGTAGAGTCACATGGGGTAACCAAATTGGCCCGGTTGCTAGGGAAGGTAGAGTCACATGGGGTAACCCATGTGACCGGTTGTTAGGGAGGGTAGAGTCACATGGGGTAACCAAATTGGCCCGGTTGCTAGGGAGGGTAGAGTCACATGGGGTAACCAAATTGGCCCGGTTGCTAGGGAGGGTAGAGTCACATGGGGTAACCAAATTGGACCCGGTTGCTAGGGAGGGTAGAGTCACATGGGGTAACCAAATTGGCCCGGTTGCTAGGGAGGGTAGAGTCACATGGGGTAACCAAATTGGCCTGGTTGCTAGGGAGGGTAGAGTCACATGGGGTAACCAAATTGGCCCGGTTGCTAGGGAGGATAGAGTCACATGGGGTAACCTCCTCGTGGTCGCTATAATGTGGTTCTCGCTCTCGGTGGGGCGCGTGGTGAGTTGCGCTTGGATACCGCGGAGAATAGCATGAAGCCTGCACGTGCACTCCGTCTCCATGGTAACGCGCTCAACAAGTCACGTGATAAGATGCGTGGACTGATGGTCTCACACACGCGGAGGCAACTGAGATTTGTAAACAAAACACCCTTTAAATTCTGTGTTATCGTGGTATAATAAACAACGGGTAATGATGTCCAGACCGCTAGAGGGCGCCGCTTGCATACACAAAGCTGACTGAACCACTGATTTAAGGATTAGTAACGGCACAAGGCCATATTGCGATTTCAATCTTAATTCAATCAATCATGCAGGATTAATAGATATCATACCGATGTCTCAGAAGTCAAAGTATGCTTGTTTTAAAGTGTTTTGAATGGTTTCCCTCATCAATTAATGTTAATACTGTTTAATTGACTGATAGTGGAACGATAAAAACAATTCGTAGTCTTTCCTTACTATGAAGTGTACTGACATTGAGGCTACAAGCGTAAAAAATGAATATAAACCAAAAGCAGTTTATTGTGCAACTAAATTTTCAATAATAATTTGAGAAATTAAGATTTGGTGCATAACGTTGGACTTTCAATTTTAAACAAGTCCGAAATGTACCAGGGACTTTTATTTTGAAATGACAGAGACTTGGCTAACTTACAAAGCTCTATATGTAAGCACTCACCAAATTAAGCTTTTTATAGCCTATTCATATAAATATATGCACACCAGATGAGGAGCTTATATGTATATTTCACTAGATGAGTTTTATTGTTATTGAATATTTCAGCTCTGTTGGTCCATGCAATGCAAGTTTATTGCGACCAACACATTGAAGCTCATAAAAGCACATAAAGGGCAGCATAAAAGTAGACTCCATTGGTTTAATCCATGTCTTCAGAAGTGATATGATAGGTGTGGTGAGAAACAGATCGATATTTAAGTCATTTTCTACTATAAATCTCCTCTTTCACTTTCACATATGACTCTAGTGGTTTAATCCATGTCTTCAGAAGTGATATGATAGGTGTGGGTGAGAAACAGGTCAATATTTAAGTCATTTTCTACTATAAATCTACACTTTCACTTTCACATATGACTCCAGTGGTTTAATCCATGTCTTCAGAAGTGATATGATAGGTGAGGGTGTGAAACAGATCAATATTTAAGTCATTTTCTACTATAAATCTCCTCCCTTCCCAATGGGTGTCGATATGCATGAAGAATGCGAATGGACACAAACAAAAGTAGTAGAATGTGAAAGTAAAAGTGAAGATTTATAGTTTAAAAAGTATCTGTTTCTCACTCACACCTATCATATCACTTCTGAAGACATGGATTAAACCACTGGAGTAGTTTGGATTACATTTATACCACTTTTTTGAGCTTCAACATTTTAGACCCTGTTGACTTGCATTCGATCTGAGATATTCTTCTAGGAATCTTTGTGTTAAGCAGATGAATGAAAGTCGTACACATCTGAGATGGCATGAAGGAATTTTCATTTTTGTTCGAACTATTCCTTTAATTGGTGCATTATGAAACACTTTGCCTAAAATATCGGCTAAATTGCTTCTTAGTAGTGTATAAATAAGGAGTTTAATAGCTGATGCATGGATCAAAGGGAGTTGAATGGCATGGCGTGGCACAGCGGGCAGGGCGAAATCCAAGGGGAAAAAAGGCGGAACTAAGTTTGAACCAGAGCCAAAGATCTAAAGGAAACTTTCATAGATATGTAACAATAAACAATGTCAAAACGGACACTTTGCTACCGTTTAAACCACTTTTAGCTGTGCACGCGCGTAAATGAGCCAATGCATCGTAGATCATGATTTCACGTACCCGGACCAGGTTGCTGACAGCAGCCTGCACGGCCAATACGGGAGCGGTGAGATCCGGTATCGCTTTCCCGTCCACCTCTCCCTCCTCATGCATGATCACCAGATGAGAGATCTGCTGAGCCACGGGCTCCAGGATACTTTCTATGGTCTTGGTGTGAAAAACCGGCATGATGATAACTTAAGAAGAGTCGCTCTTCAGAGAAAGCAACCACTCTTTGGAAATCTGTGTCCAAAGTCCCGTATCCGTTCCCGAACGCGATATCCGTTACGCACCGTATGAACAAACTGACTCACTCTCATGCAACAAACTATCGTGGGAAGCGACTGATGTTTTGCACGAATTGTTCATTTGAATCGGTTCTTTTCCATTCGCAAATCGATTCGTTCACGAGTCAACAATAAATGAATCGGTCTTTCGGACATCAAAATGAGCCGAGAATCGGCAAATTAAATTGCGCTCGGGTGTAAAAAACGAGCAAACATGTATTTTCAAACATATAAATGTGTTAAAAGCGTGTAAAACGACTTTTTAGAACAAGCTAACGAGCTAACGTAAAAGAGCCGATGACTCTGTTTTGAGCCGGTTCATTAAAGTGCGCTGCTCGAAAGAACCGATTCGAGGAAATGAGTCAGATTTCACAATACTTTACTCATCACACAATGACGCTAATTCCTCTTTCCACCAATCAAACCGTAACCGCAGGCGCGCCCGTGGATGCGATTGGTTCACCCAAACGTCTTTCACCCTGTTTCGCCCCGCCCCTTCGTCTTTGTCGAGTTTGCTAGAGATTTCAGCGTTTCCCAAATTACGTAATACATTCTCATGCCCATAAAAGGAAATGTGCTTCTACTGTTCTGGATGAAGAATCCAGAGTGCCAGGGGGCACCACGCCGTCTACAGGGGTTGAGTATTGCGCAACATTCTTTAACACGTCAGATGAAGCTTATATGTCAATTTATATGCTTACACACCAAAAACAGTTATTTATTTCCATTATTTTTCTTCAGGTTTCTTTTCCTAATAATAATAAAAACCACCTGCCTAATATTGTGTAGGTCCCCCTCGTGCCACCAAAACATTCACTCAAGAACAGCATTCAGAGATGATATTATTCTCACCACAATTGTACATATATGTTACTGTAGACATTCTGGCCATTCTCTGTTGACCTCTCATCAACAAGGCGTTTCCATCCACAGAACTACCGCACACTGGATGTTATTTGCGGGTTGGCATTGTTTGTAATAATAATAGAAACACTTTAATTAATTAATTAATTAATTCCCATCATGTTTCATAATTTTTATGTATATATATATATATGTGCGTGTGTGTGTGTGTATGTATACATATACACATACATTATTCATAT